>JAPKLY010000921.1:0-55782 GCA_026898435.1 Prunella vulgaris
CCTGGGAAGGAGCAGCTCGGGCCTGACCTCTAGGAACTTGAGGTTTGGACTGAGTGTTTCCGGAGTCAGGTCTCCGTTGCCTTTCAGGGGCCATTTGGTTTGTCCTTCTCCCCTGAGGATTGGGACGCTCCTGATGGGCCCTGTACCCTGTCTCAGGTGTCCGGACTTCAGTAGTCCTTGGCCTTGCCTGAGGCCTTCTCTGACCAGAGTTCCTTCCTCCCTGATCAGCATTCTGAGGCTGAGCCTGAGAAGTGCTTGGGGTGGAATTCTTTCCAGCCTGAGAATTCCTTGGCTTAGCCTTGGAGTTCCCTTGTTCCTTCTTCCTCAGCTCAGGATGAGGAGCTTGGGCCTTTCCCTTAGGTTTTGGCCTAGCTTCCTCAGTCCTTTGCCTGACAGGTTCAGACACTTTCTCCTTCCCCTTGCCTTTATCCTGACGAGCAACACTTGGGCTCTTGTCGTCAGTTTGGGCAGGAACAAACTTCTTCTGAGAAGTGCTCCCTGAAGCACCTCTCTTTTTCTTGCCATTTGGGTCCTTAGAGGCATCATAGCCTAACCCAGCTTTAGCACCTTCGGTCAGCTGAGAGAAACTTGTTAACTCATCAACCACTTGGGAAGATGTGTGTAACTTCTTCAGCTTTTCCTCAAGATGCCCATTCTTTTCTTTCAAGGCCTCAAGTTCAGTGGTGTACTGAAGCACCAGTTTCTGATGAGCATTCTCTTTTGAGATCAGCTCAAGATCCCAAGCAGCTTGCTCAGCTATAAGGCGAGCTTGCCACTCAGTTTCGAACATTACTCTCAGAGCAATTAGCTCAATCATCTTCTGTTCCTGAGCGAGGAACAAATTAGTGTTCCGAGTCTCAATCAGTGAGGTGATTTCACCTTTCAGTCTTTCAACCTCCATTGGAGTCTCATCATGCCTTTTTAGGGCATGAGGCAACTCTTTGTGAAGGTTTGCTAACCTCAAGGCTTCCTCAGCATCTTTTAATCTGAGAGACTCAGTTAGCCGATCATTCTCTCCACTCAGTTGTGCATTCACATCCACTGTGTGAATATGAGTCTCCTGCAGCCTTGAGAAATCGGCCATCAATTGCTCTAAAGCGAGCTGAAGGTCGAGATCCCTTCCTGAATCTGACCTAAGCTCAGGTGCATGATCAGGAGAAGAGGCAGAAGAACATACCTCATCATCTGCCATCAGGCAGAGATCATCATACTCCTCATCGGAGAAGAGTTCAGGGGACCGGCGTCCCGAGCCATCTGAATCTGAGGAATCCTCAGCAAGCATCGCTCTCCGGTCTGATGCCCTGAGCTCTCTCTTCGCTCTCCGATCCTCTCGTTCACGAGCACTGAGCTCTGGACAATCATACTGATAATGTCCGGTCTTCTTACAGTGGTAACACTGATCTACATCAGAAGCAAAGTTTTTATCAGTGTGCCTCTTTTCTGACGACTCCCTCCTGCTCCCTGATGATCTCTATGGCTTGGAGCTGGATCTTCTGGGATCAACATCATCTCTCCTCTTGGAGCTCTTCTCATCTCTGCGACGCTCGGGCTCATCATGCTGTCTCCTGGATTCTGAACCCCTCATCTCTTCCCTCTGGGGGCTCGATCTCCTGGGGCTGGAATACCTGCGATCACGGGTGTCAGTATAAAACTTCTTATACCTGCCGAATCGAGAGTTCAGTTTCTCAAAATGCCGTGCCATTAGGCTGTACTCCAGGGCTAGCTCATCCTTGCTCATATCTCTGAGTGATTTCGAGCCAGATCCAGCCTCAGGCTCAGGAGTAGCTTTAAGAGCCAACCTCTTTTCCTTCCCAGGTGTCTTCTTGTTTAGCCAAAAGATGTCTACGTGCAAGTGTACACGATCGTTATTGCAATGGCAAGCTTAACCAAGTTTATTTAATATCGAACCCAAAGGAGACGGGGATTTGAAAGGTAAGACTATTGTTCTTGATTCAAAAACTCAAAGCAAATAAAGGGGATTTGGTATCTATGTCTACTAGTGCGTCAAACTTGTAAACTACCTATCACCTTGGGTTGCAAAGTGAGCGAGTGTGAGAGATATATGCTAGTGTACTATCCTATGTTTCATATGGTGAGGTATCACTTTCTCATGCCATGGAATTGTGTACAATCAATTGGTACACCACTCTAACATGCAAGAGGTCTTCCTAATAACACATTAAAGCCTCTAATTGTTCTTCCTATTCACTAAGTATAGCTCTCACTATCTTAGGAATTTAATCAAACACTTTGCATGCATTTGGCCTAGTTCAAGAAGATTTAGGAAAATAGGAAAATTCTCATTGAGACTATCTCCTAATGGCCCTTATGATCAACTACACATGCAAGGCATTCATACAATCCATCAATGTAGAGAATTGATCATACAACAATTCATAGCAATCAAAAGATCAACATAATCACCATACTACTCCATAGGAGTCATACACTAACATACAAAGGGATTAGCCCATGGCTAATTTGGTAATCATAAAAGAAATTGAAACAATAGCTATATATCATCATTATGCAGGAATTATACAAAGTATTCAAGAATTTACCTATTACAATTGGAATTGAAAAGATACAAGATTACCTCTATAAGCTAGAAAATAATTCGACAATAGAAATTGAAAATCAATCGGTAGAAATGTAGCTTGAGCTATGCTAAGAATGCAGGAGAAAACTGATCGTCGATCCGAACGGTAGATCACAAGTAATCGTCGAAATCATAAATGTAAATCTAAGAACACCACTTGGAAACTACCTCTAACTTCTCCTAATCTAGTGAGAGAATATGAATCTAAGAAAGTGATAGAAGTCCCTAGAAAATCTGAGATGGAAGTATATATAGTGCCCTTGGATCATTGACTAAGATGCCCTTCATTAAAACGCGCGAAAATACGAAAATAGCCCTGAAAATCCAAGAAAACTGAGCTGCTGTCGCCCAAGAACTGTACAGCTGTCGACCACTCGGGCGACAGCTTGCTCGACAGAAAGCCCTCTTGTTGTCCAAGAGCTGAGCAACTGTCGGCCAGGCTTGGTCGACATGCTCACTCGACAAATGCCTGTCGATCCAGGTAAAGAGGTCACGCGAGGCCTGTCTTCCGAAGAAGGAATCCGTGTCGCCCGAGGCCTTAGTCTCGGTCGATGCGTGACTTCCTTGTTTTTGTCATATCTTGAGCTTTAGAACTCCGATTGACTTGATTCTTCTTTCGTTGCGACCTCTCTTCAAGCTCTTCAACATAGGATAGCAATTCTCCATTTTGCTCAACTCCAGAATTTGGACTTTTCTCGATCTTGCTCGTTTCTTCCTCATTTTGCTTGTTTTCACCTACAATCACAACTTTCTAGCTAAAAAGGGTTAAATACACAAAGTATCACATAATAGGGTCAAATATGAACATAATATCACCAAAATCATATAGAAATGAGTGCTAAAACATACAATTATGACCCTAATCACACCCCCAAACTAGATTGTTGCTCGGCCTCGAGCAACGAAGAGATAAGATAGGGGAATAATTGTATCGATGAAGCATCAAGCACACAATCAAATGCCATATATACATTACCTAATATCATGCAATCTATCAATGTAGTATCATCTCATCAACTATTTACATAACATCAATGCACACAAGATCAAATCAATGAGTCAAAATCCTCACTAGATAGTGTATCACTCAAGCTCTCAAGTGTATGAGGTTCACTCAACATCACACATAGTACATCCACTACCATAAGCTTGATAAAAGTCTCAAATTCTCCACCACTTGACAAGTAATTCATCATCAAATCAAAGATGACTTTTTATTTGGTTGTAGTGTTGGCTCTTTGGTAAGGGTGGGATATTTTTGGATAGACGTGACTATCATACTAGTGGAGTAAGAGGTCAAGACTCTACTCTTCCAAAGATCGGTTGCAAGTGATCAAGTTGCAACACCATTTCAACCACATAACACTTCTTTTCACACTTCTTCCTTTCAAGCATTTTTCCACTTCCTTTCTTTTGCAATTTTGCATCACATCACCAACACATTAGGAACATAAGCTCTTCTTCACATCTTTTCATTCAACACAACTTCCACTTTTTTTTACATCTTCATCTTTTGTTTCTTTCACTTTTCTTCACCATATCATCCACCAAGCTTGCTTTCAAAGCACATGTAACCCTCATATCCTCATATAAGCTCCACTAGTAATAGGGAAAATAAGGCTCAAAATGAAGGATAATCAAGCTACAATCATAGGTTGCTAAAGAAAAGGCCAAAGGCACAAAATGGCTAACTATGGAATCAATGTCATGGCATGGATAATTTGGCTAAGTGACTCATATAAAATCAAAGATGGCCTCAAATCATTTTTGACAACTCATTACAAAATGTGATCTCAAACAAGACTCAAATCAAGTTCTAGAGTGGAAATGCACCATGTGGATCTCACATCAAGAAATGTCATCCGTTCAAGATTGAAACGGGAAAAATAGGCTCAAACCTCACGGGTCAAGATGATCATGACTCATATCATATGAAACATGTACACATCAATCATATATCAAGCATCAAAGAATCAACTACACTATAGACAAAAATGAATTAAGCAATATACACACTACACTTAACTATGCACAATCTACATCATCCACACAATCATAAGCATATCTCATTCCACACTACTCTAAACTAGCAACATAAGGCCAAAAATAAACAAGCAAAACAAAGGCTCATCACTACAATAGGCATCAAATCATAAGAATACACCCAAAAATCAATAAAAAAAAAATAGCATTGCCATGAGAATAATGAAACGATCACACCCCCCAAACTTTTTTGGACCATAGGTCTAAAAAGTTTGGCAAAGGAGTGGAGGCAAGAATCATGCAATGCAGAATAAGGCTCAAAACTAATAACCATCATCACATAAGCAAAGCAAAACATCATCAAATAAGCAATAAGATCCATCAATCAACATCCATCACAAGCATAATCCATCCAAAGACAACTACCTAAGAAGTACTACAATCTTCGAGCAATATCATTACAAACCAATATTAAAAACTAAGAGTTTGGAATAGAATCGAGGTATAAAGATAGGGTTAAGAATGAGTTACCCATCCTTATGAAGTTAGATCGAAATCATCACTTCACGAAGGAGGGTAATGAGGATGAGGAAAGTGGCCCTCTCCAATGTGCCAGTTCATCATTGCACACTGGGCTTCCAAGATCTCTTCAATGTTAATACTCATGGTTTTCATGTTGGCATTAAGGGTGGTATAATTGTCATTCAAGGCGGTCACATCGGCACGGAGAAGTGAGTAGTCCGACTGAAGAGCCGAGACATTGGTCCTAAGAGAAGTGAACTCTTGACCCTAAGCCTTGGAACTTCCAGATCCTCTATCATACTCATCTTCTTCCTCAGCTTGCTCTATATCACTATCTCTGTGCACACTGATCCTTCTTCTTGCCCTCTTTGTTACATTCCTCCTCCCTTGATTGAATTCCCGAACAATGTCGAAGTGCAACGGGCTACTCATGCTCCAATTTCCTCTTTCCTGATAGAAATTGTGTCATAGTCCAAAGGAGGAAACAGAAGTTCAATAGAAGGTCGATGTGCTAGACAAAGCTTCTTCTTCCGCCTTACAATTATTTGAGTGTCCATCAAATACCTTAAATCAAGGTAAGAAAAATCCTTTCCTTCTTCTCTCGGTTCCCACCCTAAGCATCTTGCCAAATGAGCAATCATCCCACTAAAAGCACAGTCTCCTTTGGAAATGACGTAGGATAGATTCTTGCAAAAATATGTTCCAAAATTAGCTTTTAAACCCGTAAGCATAGAAAAGAGGACATGGAGTTCCTCATGTTGCATCTCCTCCATATCACTTCTTGCAAACACTGTGTTGGCCAAAATCATCTGTGCATATATGAGAATGGGATTACCGATTTGAGTAACCTGTGATTGATTGGCGATGAACTCATTGTCATCATTTTTTGTAAGCGCCTTCCAAAATGATTGATCTTGCCCAAACCGTTCCTTTTTATAAAAATGGCTAGGTGAAACATCTTCTTCGCAACCGAATATTCGGTTTATCTCTTGAATGGAAAGTGTGTGAGCTTTGTTATCGATATGGAATTGAATCTCTACAGGAATTCCACAATTTCAGTGATTCAAAATGTGCTCAGAAATTCAATGTTCAGATTCCGGTATGAGTTGTCATGGACATGTAGCAATCCACTCCATCCGATATTATTGAACAAGTACTCCACATCCTCTCCAAATTTCAGAGGCCCCGTAATCTCCTTGAGGAAATACCTTGAACAAAGGAACTCCATATTAACAAATCTTGCAAACTTGACGTAACAATCTGCATTGATTCCAAATGACATTCCAAACCAAGAGGGTTTGTTACGACAAGTCTTAAAACATTTCTCTTCCAGCTCAACAATTCTACCATCCTTCCAACTTGAACTTGCAGCAACACACTTACCTTTACTAGATATGACCTACAAAAGATTTTAAGCATAAGCAAGATATATGTATAAAAGACTTCAAACAGCACACTTCCAGCAAAATTTTATCACATGAGCAAAGGAAGAACAATATAATCCAGCCATCAATTTCCATTTATCAAGTAAAAATTAGATTGAAAATCAAGGGCTTAATTTGTAGAAGGATTCCAGAGGAAATCGAAATTTGAGAGGTGAAAATTTCTTCTCCTTTCTTCTTTCTTTTCTTGAGTTTGAGAGGGAGAGAGTGCAAGATTCTTGTATTCAAAGTGTGTGTTTGTGTGTGTAAGAGTGTATAAGAAAAAGTGAAAAGTGAGTGGGCTTACCTTGGAAAGTGTAGTCAAAGTATGGCCCACCATGGTCAAAATCCGCATCCAAAATCACACCTGTCGACCAAGAACCTTGAGCCTGTCGACCAAGCTGGTCGACAACTGAGTCGCGCGTGGCGTGTCGCACAAGAGTGGTGGGATTGTCGACCAAGCTGGTCGACACCCTGGTCGACAATTGGCCCTCATGTCGCGCAAGAATAGTAGGCTTGTCGACCAAGCTGGTCGACACCTCAGGCGACAAATGCCTGTCTTTCCAGGGATCCCAGGCGCGAAAAGGCCATCTTCCGAGGCTTTAGATGCTGTCTACCGAGGCCTTCAACTCCTACTTCGAAAATTTCATTTTTTTACACTTTTTCTTGCACTTTTCCTACACAACATCACTTAATACTCAAAATATCACAAGAATATCCACACTCATGAATCAAATATGGTTGCAAATTGACGAAATTTAACACGAACACACCCCCCCAAACTTTTTCTGATTGTAAATCCTAATAAAGTTTGGAAAAGTGGTAAATTACAAATTTGCTAGCACATAAAACCAATTAATCACAACTCTTAACTAAAAAACCAAATATTCATCAAGATTATCTCAAAACTTCACTTCTCAAACTCTTCCTAATCATTTAAGCACAAAACCAATCAAACAATGATCATAAAAAATTGGCCTAAAATACCAAATAACCTCATGCTTCCATTCCAACACAAAAAAATCAATCAAATCAAAACTAAAATCTAAAAGAAATAAAGGATACGGATGAGTTGCCTCCCATCTAGCGCTTGGATTTAACGTCCCCTAGCCGGACGACTCTTAAGCTCAAGTACGTACATCACTCAATTTCCTCTTCCAAAAATAAGCTTTCTTCACCATTTGTTTCACCCCCTTGCCTCATTTACCTTCTTCCTCTTTTCAAAAAGGATCATCACCACTAAGCTCACTCTTGAGATCAATTTTTCTTGACTTTTCTTTTTCTTCACTTTCCATATCATCTCGTAAAACTTTGTTCATCAACCCTTCAATCTTCTTTGGGGAACTCTTGGAATTACCATGGGTTGAAAAGGTGGCTTTCTCACCATTCATTCCAAGAGTAACCTCTCCTCGCTTAATATTAATTAAAGCATCCGATTTAGCAAGAAAAGGTCTCCCAAAAATGATAGGACTCTCCAAATCTTCTTCAATATCTAGCACAACAAAGTCAACGGGATAGACAAACTTACCAACATGAACAACTACATCCTCTATAATTCCCCTTGGTCTCACTTTTGAACCATCGGCCATTTGCAAATTCATTTTTGTTGGCTTCAAGTCATGCAAGCCCAACTCCTTGGCAATAGAAAATGGCATCATGTTAACACTTGCGCCCAAATCACACAAAGCCCTTATTTCCTTGCTCTCCTTAATATGCAACTCAATGTGAAACTCCCCGGGTCTCTAAGCTTTTGTGGTAAATGATTTTGTATCAACTCACTACTCTTACGAGTAAGCTTAACCATTTCCGGTTCATTTCCTTTCTTCTTCTTTGCCAAAGCATCTCTCAAGAACATTGTATAATTTGACATTTCTTCAATAGCTTCATGAAAAGGCATCTTTGAATAGAACTTTTTGAAAAGTTCAAAGAACTTCTTGAATTGATCATCAAGTTTATTTTTCATTCCTTTTGAAATTTCCACCTTCACCTCCTTTTCCACTTTCCCTTCTTCCACCTTTCTTTCCACACCCCCTATTTTATCTAATCCCTCAAAATTTTCTTTATTTTCCTTCTCTTTCTTCATCACCATATCTTCTACCCCCAAGCCTTTCTCATTACTCCTTACCAATTTCACATCCTCACAACGAAATACTTCTTCCACCATCTCATCATGAAAAACTTTTAAAGGAGAATTCCCTACAACTCTATTTTCAACCTCCACACATGATATCAAATTACAATGTTCACGAGGATTAATCTTGGTTGTAGAAGGGAACTTACCTTTATTCACTTGTGGGCTTAAGGATGAAGCAATTTGCCTATTTGAAATTCCAAGCTCTTGATTTGATTACCTTGTGAAGCATACAAGTCATCAAACTTCTTGTTCGTTTCACCATTCATCTTTCTAAATTCCACTCTAATATCTTCCATGTTCTTCAAAATCAATGCCAAGGTGTCTTCCACACTCCCCTTACCCTCATTATTAGGCGGCTTTGATCCCGGATCAATCCCGGGTGGCCATTGGATTGCCCTCTTAGGATTGGCGTATGAGAAATTCTGGTACCTTCTATTAGGATTGTAAGGAGGATTGCCTTGATTCGGATATTGACTTCCTTGGTTTCTAAACGGTGGAGCAACATACGACCTTTGATTGTTTTGATAAGAATTGTTGAATTGCGGACGACCCATATAGTTTACTTTCTCTTGAGTGGAGGTAGTAGGAAGAGGAAGACTCTCAACAACGCTAACTTGCATAGGAGATGGAGCAAGGTTTTGATGTTGGCCTCCATAGACCAAATTACACACATTAGTCAATCTTTCCTCAAGAAGTGCAACTCGATCACCTGCTCCATTGCTAGACTCTCTTTGGAAGGAATCATTTGCAGTTATGTTCTCAATGATCTCGTTCACTTGACGAATGGTCTTCGTCCAAGCCGAGCCTCTGGCACAAGAATTCAAGTAATTCTTGTCTCCTTCATGCAATCCTATAGTGAATGTCAAGAGTATATCTTCATCCCTCAAACCATGTTGAGGACAAGCCAACAACAAGGTTTGGTACCTCTCCCATGCACTAGACATGGCCTCTCTCGCTTTTTGTCGAAAATTCTTTATCTCTTCTCTCGCCTTAAGCATCTTTGATGGAGGATAAAATTTCTTAAGAAATTGAGAACTCTACTCCTCCCAAGTGGTAGTTTTAGGATTCATAGCTCTAATCCATGCTTTAGCTCTCCCTGTCAAAGTGAAATTGAAGAATCAGAGCTTCTTCTCACTATTCGACATTCCTTTGTACTTGATCGTATCACATATCTCCATGAAGTTATTAAGGTGAGCATTTGGGTCTTCTCGATCACTCGATCCTTCAAATGGAGAATCCTTTAACAACTTCAAAAGATTCGTATTAAGCTCAAACTTTTCAGCATCAATCGGCAGTCTTTCTATTCCATCATATTGCTCGTTAACTCTAGGCTCAAAATAATCTCACAGCAATGGTTCATGGTTTTGAGGTGGGTTTATGATTTGTGGTCTTTGGTGTTGAGGTGGTGGTGGGTATGGATAATATGGGTAATTATGTGGTGGTGGTGGGTAGTATGGTTGGTTAATTGGGTAATTGGGGTAGTTGGGATATTGTGGTGGATAGTAAGGTTGATTTGGTGGTGGATAAGGTGGGTATTGGTGTGGAATAGGTTTTGGTTGAAGTGGAACCTCTCTTTGAGCAAAATTCTCTTCTCCTTGATGTACTTGTCCTCTTAAGGGCTCTTTCTCTCTTATCTCATTTCGAGCTTTGTTCATATTATTCTCCATATTGATTTGATTCAAACAAGCTTCTCTCCTTCTTTTTCTTAGGCTTCTCTCAAGATCTGATTCAAAAGGTAGAAGATCTCCCCCTTGACTTCTTGTGTGCATACACCTAAAAAGAATCAAGTATCAAAACTTCTCACACCAAAAATAGTAAAGACAAAATTGAAAACAAGAACAACTATCAAGCAACCAAACAAACAAGCCATCTCTCTGACAACGGCACAAAAAACTTGTTTAGCCAAAAGATGTCTACGTGCAAGTGTACACGATCGTTATTGCAATGGCAAGCTTAACCAAGTTTATTTTATATCGAACCCAAAGGTGACGGGGATTTGAAAGGCAAGACTATTGTTCTTGATTCAAAAACTCAAAGCAAATAAAGGGGATTTGGTATCTATGTCTAGTAGTGCGTCAAACTTGTAAACTACCTATCACCTTGGGTTGCAAAGTGAGCGAGTGTGATAGATATGTGCTAGTGTACTATCCTATGTTTCATATGGTGAGGTATCACTTTCTCATGCCATGGAATTGTGTACAATCAATTGGTACGCCACTCTAACATGCAAGAGGTCTCCCTAATAACACATTAAAGCCTCTAATTGTTCTTCCTATTCACTAAGTATAGCTCTCACTATCTTAGGAATTTAATCATATACTTTGCATGCATTTGGCCTAGTACTATAAGATTTAGGAAAATAGGACAATTCTCATTGAGACTATCTCCTAATGGCCCTTATGATCAACTACACATGCAAGGCATTCATACAATCCATCAATGTAGAGAATTGATCATACAACAATCCATAGCAATCAAAAGATCAACATAATCACCATACTACTCCATAGGAGTCATACACTAACACACAAAGGGATTAGCCCATGGCTAATTTGGTAATCATAAAAGAAATTGAAACAATAGCTATCATAATTATGCAGGAATTATACAAAGTATTCAAGAATTTACCTATTACAATTGGAATTGAAAAGATACAAGATTACCTCTATAAGCTAGAAAATGATCCGACAATAGAAATTGAAAATCAATCGGTAGAAATGTAGCTTGAGCTATGCTAAGAATGCAGGAGAAAACTGATCGTCGATCCGAATGGTAGATTACAAGTAATCATCGAAATCGTAAATGGAAATCTAAGAACACCACTTGGAAACTACCTCTAACTTCTCCTAATCTAGTGAGAGAATATGAATATAAGAAAATGATAGAAGTCCCTAGAAAATCTGAGATGGAAGTATATATAGTGCCCTTGGATCATTGACTAAGATGCCCTTCATTAAAACACGCGAAAATATGAAAATAGCCCTGAAAATCCGAGAAAACTGAGCCTGTGTCGCCCAAGAACTGTGCAGCTGTCGACCACTCGGGCGACAGCTTGCTCGACAGAAAGCCCTCTTGTCGTCCAAGAGCTGAGCAACTGTCGACCAGGCTTGGTCAACATGCTCACTCGACATATGCCTGTCGATCCAGGTAATGAGGTCGCGCGAGGCCTGTCTTCCGAAGAAGGAATCCGTGTCGCCCGAGGCCTTAGTCTCGGTCGATGCGTGACTTCCTTGTTTTTGTCATATCTTGAGCTCTAGAACTCCGATTGACTCGATTCTTCTTTCGTTGCGACTCTCTCTTCACGCTCTTCAACATAGGATAGCAATTTCTCCATTTTGCTCAACTCCAGAATTTGGACTTTTCTCGATCTTGCTCGTTTTTTCCTCATTTTGCTTATTTTCACTTACAATCACAACTTTCTAGCCAAAAAGGGTTAAACACACAAAGTATCACATAATAGGGTCAGATATGAACATAATATCACCAAAAGAATATAGAAATGAGTGCTAAAACATGCAATTATGACCCTAATCACTTCTCCTCACTTACTTCCTCACTGACAGCACCTTTTATCTTCCTCTTATTGTGGTCGAATTCCAGAGGCTTTAACTCTGAGAATAGGTGAGAGTGAGTAATGTTGGTGAGATCCTGAGTGTTCTTTAACAAGATCACTCCTGCGTCCCATCTTTCAGGGAGACTGTTCAGGATTTTAGACGATACCTCCCTCTTGGGAAACTCCTTCCCAAGGGTTGCTAGCTCGTTCATCATCTTAATGAACCGAGCTTCCATCTGATCGATGGACTCTCCCTCTAACATCCGGAAGGCCTCAAATTTCCTGATAGCAAGATCTCTCTTGTTCTCCTTGATCTTCTCTAATCCCTCACTCATCTCCGTCAGTGCATCCCAGATCTCCTTTGCAGTCCTCAGATACATGAGCCTGACCGAATTCTTGTAAGAAACGGTGTGGAGTATAATGTTCTTAGCAACATTATCCAGTCCAATTTGCTTAATCTGATCAGGACTAAGCGCGGACCTCTCCACTTCTTCATCTCCGGTGACTGGAACAGGGACGTTGCCAGCAACGGGCCAGGTGGTCTGAAGATTCCTCCTAAACTTGATCGCACCATGCTCAATCACCTTCGGCATCTGATCATGGATAAAGTAGAGATGTGCGAGGATCCTGAATTTCCAATAATCATAATTGTCAATAGAGAATTTAGGAAGATTGCCCTCGAGGCGTTTAGAAGCGAATGCCATGATATGCAGTTTTCATAAATCAAATCTGTTCAGTTGACCACCAAAAGTTTCTCCTCAGAAACTGTTGGTAAACAAAGTCAGTGGTCTTTTGAACCACTGCTCTGATACCACTTGTTGGTCCCGAAACGAGTATAAATCAGTGTATGGGGGGGAATACACTGATGTCAAATTTTCCCAAAAGACTCAGGAAAATGCTCTTTCAAACCTAGTCAGGAAGATCCTGAAGTGTTCTATAAACCTGATGGTCCTCAGGGGCAGCATGGACGGATCAGGGAAGAACCAGAAAAGTTAGGTCAGAGTTGTGCTCTCAGAAGCTCAATAGAGATAACCCACCTACTGACAGCTCAGAAGCAAGTCAGTTGGATAACTATCTCAGTAAGCTCAGTTTAGTGCGGAATGTGAGCCCTTAAGTGTTTACTCATTTTAGTTTCTGAAAACTTTTCAGTTTGCTTAGTGAAAACGTGGTTAAGGCTGGTGCACTGATTTAAGGATCAGGATGACAAGGTCAATCCTGATGGTTTTCCAAAAACAATGCGAGTATGCTTCAGTTTAATATGTATGACAATTATGATCCTGAGCAAATAGTAAATCAGCATGCAAGGGTCTTTTTAACGTGGTTCGGAGATAACCAACTCCTACGTCCACGACCTGATTGAACATGAGCTATCCTCAAAACCCTGAGGATAGGTACTTGTTGGGCGGAGTAGGCAGGTGCGCCAAGTCCAACAGTCTGCCTAGACAAGTCGGGCGGAGTAGGCAGGTGCGCCGAGTCCGGTGGAGGCATTCGAACTCGTGGGGCTGCAGCTAGATATTGGGTTCAAAGGAATTGATTGTACTACTCATACCAACAAGGTGCATCTTCTTTTCTGGTGCCCATTATGAAAGAACTCTAAAGTTAAGCGTGCTTGGCTTGGAGCAATTTCATGATGGGTGACCCCTGGGAAGTTCTCAGGGTGCGTTCGAGTGAGGACATAAGCACGCTAGAAAAGACCCGTGTTGGTTTGCGAGGATAGTACATCAGTTCTACTCAAAGCAGCCGATCCTACAATTAGTATCAGAGCACAGGTCACGAGTTCGATCCCCAGTGGAGGCATCTGTTGCAGATGAGTTACCTGGCAGATATTGGGGGGGGGATTGTTGGGCGGAGTAGGCAGGTGCGCCGAGTCCAACAGTCTGCCTAGCCGAGTCGGGCGGAGTAGGCAGGTGCGCCGAGTCCGGCAGAGGCATTCGAACTCGTGGGGCTGCAGCTAGATATTGGGTTCAAAGGAATTGATTGTACTACTCATACCAACAAGGTGCATCTTCTTTTCTGGTGCCCATTGTGTATTGATCCCTCTACTAAATCAGAGCTAAGGATGGGATCAATATTCTAAGCAAAATACAGAGGAGATTCCTACTACAACACTAGGGAAATTTAAGATTTCAGAGTGTTGTTTCAAATGATCTTTGAGCGTTTGGAATCTTGAGAGTTTTTCTTGGAAATTTCCCGTTAGCCTTGAATGGGTGCAAGACTCTCTGTATTTATAGGGAGGTTTGAAATAGATCCGTTGGAATTGATCCGTTTCAAACCTTCCTATTTAGGGTAGGTGCAAAAGTTGGGTGTCCTTGTCTGACATGGACCATACCTAGTATGGCAAAGTTTCTGATCTGCCGCCTGCACCTCTGAGAAGCGTTAAATGCGTTTCAGTCTCCGTACATAAGTGTCACCTTCTAACTGGTCGCTTTGTCAACGGCTAGTTTGTCGGTATTGACTTTACTGAACCTTCGTACATTTATAACTCTGAGTTTCTCGTTCCTTACTCAGCATAAATGTTTGTCTTATGTTGGAAACTCTGATATTCCTTCTGCTTCATCAGACTTCCATTCACACGTGTAACCTTTGGGTCTCAGGACTTACAAGTATCATGTTAACTGATACTAGGCCCAAGTCAGGACTTATGAACATCAGTGAGACATTTAGCCTGATCAAGGTTATACTGTGCCTTCACTGACAAAGACTTCCCTGAGCATGCTTAGTCTACTCAGTTCTGTCAGGGTCAGTGGTCTTCTTCAGGATGGCTTCTAGGCATCTTCAGGATTCTTTCTAGGTTTTTTAGGTTTAGCTTCAGGTTGATCAGCTTCAGTGTTATCAAGACCTTCAGGGTTGGATTAGCTTCTGACTTCTGACTTCTGAGACGTCTCTCCATCAGTCTTCAGTCTTCAACAACTTCCCCCTGAACTGAATACCTGTGAATAGAAAATCTATTCTAACCTATCTTTCCTGAAATAAACATCCTGATAAACTATACTTAGGCAAATTCATCAAGGGGTTTTGGGATCTAAACATAAAACTTCCTGATTGTCCCAACATGGTGATCCTTAACAAAGCAATTGACGAGGTGCGCAAGAAGAAATCAGCCAAAATTTTCTTCGAAATTGACTTCGCCAAGGCCTACGATACAATTGAGTGGGACTTTCTGCCAAACAAAATGGAGGAAAAACTCAACTTTTGTGCAAAGTACGTGGATAAATTGGATATTTGAATGTGTGTCTACAGCATCAGCAAATGTGCTTGTCAATGGATGTCCATCAGGAGAGTTCAAACTTGAAAGAGGTCTTCGCCAAGGGGATCCTCTTTCCCCCTTTCTCTTTTTGACAAGAGCTGAAAGATTAAGTTTGATTGTAAATAAGGGAGTTGATGGACTTCTAAATGGGATTGCGATGGAAAAAAATAAGGTGAGGATTTCTCACCTTCAATACGCCGATGATACAGTCTATATTACTAAGGCAAACCAAAATAATGCTTGGGTGATGAAAAACATTTTAAAGAATTTTGAGATTGCTTCAGGAATCAAAGTCAATTTCAGCAAGTGCAGCTTGATGGGAGTTAATGTGGATAGAAAATGTTTTGGCTCAAATGGCAAATTTCTTCTTGGTCCTAATTGGGGATCAGAGTTGGTGTTTGCCACAGGAAAGTGAATGAGTGGAATCATTTAATCCATAGGGTGAATGTTAAGTTGAAATCATGGGAGCACAGAAAACTCTCCTTTGGGGGACGATCACTCTTTCGAAGGCCATGTTGACTGAAATTCCCTTATACCACCTATCCTTTTACTGTCTTCTTAAAACACTTCTGTGTGCTCTTACCTCACTACAACAAAATTTTCTTTGGGGAGGGGAGAGAAAATGAGAACAAAATTGCATGGGTGAAATGGGATAAAGTGTGCTCCAAAATCAAAAGGGGGGCTGGGTGTGAGGAATTTGGAGTTGTTTAATAAACCTTTATTAGGTAGATGTGTGTGGAGATTTTTAGAGAATAGGGACAACTTATTGGTAAGGGTCGTTGTATCTTTATACGGGCATTTGAGTATTAGTGAGATAGGTTCTAGTTCGATAGGAAGAGTGTCTAGATGGTCTAGTTGGCGGAAAGATATTTTGGATCTTGGGTCTGGGGTAGAGGGGCAGTGACTTTTGGGATATCTGGAAAAGAGGTTGGGAGATGGTGGGGATAGAGTCTTTGGCATAAACAATGGATTGGAAATTTTACTCTTAGGAGTAAATTTTCAAGGTTGTTTCATTTTAAGCAGAAATAAAATTGTATGGTTGGGGAAATGGGGTGGAAGGGAGTTGGGTGTGGAATTGGAATTGAAGATGTGATTTATTTGATCGTGAAATTCCTACTTTTACAGATTTTACTGCTTTGATTAACAGGTGTAAACCGCAACAAAATGTGAAAGACGGTTGGAGGTGGAAGCTGAGCTCAAATGGGTATTATAATAGACAATATGCATACCTAATTTTGAGTGCGGAAGTTGCCCCAACCTCTCAGAACGGAGCTGTTGGCAAGGAATTTTTGCTTGTTTGGAACTGGGTAATCCACATAAGGTAGCCGCAATGGCATGGAGAGCTTTACATGATCGGTTACAAAAAAGAAAGAATTTGGAAAGAAGAAATATTCTTTCAGCAAGCGAGATAATGTGCTCAATATGCGGACAAGAAGAAGAAGGGACTGACCACAGTTTTATCAGTTGCGTAGGAGCTGTCGAAATTTGGAGGGGCTGCTTGTCGTGGCTAGGAGTGTCGATAGCCCAACAGAATTATGTTAAGAATCATTTCTTAATGTTCTCGGGGCTACTCAAATGTGAAAATGGCAAAAGGTTTATGGTATGTGTTTGGGAGTGTGTAATTTGGGTTATTTGGAAGGCAAGGAATAAATTGATCTTTTGATGGCTTAGAGTTTAATCTGGAAAGATTGCTGAATGGGATGAAAGGTAGATTGTGGAGTTGGTGTTTGGAGAAAAATGTCATTCATTGTAATGCTTTTTTACGTATATGGTTAGCCAATCCTTTGTAATTAGTTGTCTAATCCGAACCTATGTACTCATTTTGAACACTTGGTTATTTGTTATAATCATGTCTTATTTATAATAAAATATAGTTTTTCACATAAGAAAAGAACTAAAAAATATTATAAGTGGTTTATTATTACATGTGAAACTTGATATGTAGAATTCATCACGCAATTAATGAAATATCTTAAGTTAATTACAAAAGATTATCTCAAAATCTGTCCAATTAAATTTTCCATTGACCTACCAAAAATGCCATCACTGATAAAGAAATGCAGTAATATTTCATTAATATTGTTGTTATCTTATGTGTATTAATGGATATTTTATGATATTGATTAGTCAAATTTTTTTTTCGGTGAATATGGTATATTCTGATAATTATATATTGTTATTATATTTGGTAATGTCAATTTTATTACTTACCCATTGCGCAATTATATATATACTAAGTGAAAATAATTAATATATTTCTCCTAATAATAATTAATGCTCCATCGATTCAACTATAAGTTTTTCAGTCACTTTTATTCAACGTCTCACAATAAATTTTTTATTATATTTAAAGTAAAAATAATACTTCATATGTTTATACATAAATATAATTTTAAACAACTATATTTTACTTTTTAATTCGCAACTCTTTATCATTTTATGCAAAATTCGTGTAACCAACTATATATTAATAAACAAGTATATTTTGTTAAACTAAAAAGATTGGGAAAAAATTATAGTGAGACCATACATTGTTGTCGATTAGATACGAATTTCTGATATATAGAAAATTACTAATAATATGAGAATAATTTTCACTACATACACAAATGTATGGTGCAATTAGTGTTTATGGCAAAACTTATAAATACCAATAGACCCATCATTTTTTACTTTTTCAGTTTAATCCCATAACTACGTAATATTTTAGTTTAGTCTCATAACAATTCAAATCTAATCAAATTAGTCCCAAGTCGCCAGAAATGACTTAAAACGAACTCACGTGTCGGTCGGGTGTTATATTTTTAGACAAGAATTGGGACTAATTTGGTTAGATTTGAATTGTTATGGGACTAAATTGAAATACTATATAGTTATGGGACCAAATCGATTTGGACGCGTGAGCCAATTCAACCGAAAAATATAACACGTGACCGGCACGTGAGTAAAACGACGTCTTTTTAAGTCATTTCCAGCGACTTGGAACAAATTTGGTTAGATTTAAATTGTTACGAGACTAAATTGAAACATTACATAGTTATATGACCAAATAAAAAAAGTGAAAAAATTATAAGACGATTTTGATATTAATCCCACAATATTTAACTAGAACTCAAATATTAATACTTGGTCTTATTTAAGGAATCCTCTTTTCATTTCTTTTTTAAAAAACAGTAACACAATTTATTTCAAATATGATAAAAAAAATTTATTTCAACATTAAAATATATTTTTAAATTTAGAAAATGAATTAAGTATTAATTACCTTATCTGCCTCTCCCAAAATTACCCTAAGGGATATGGAAATTTAAATGGTGGGGATATCAATATATTTAAAGAACAAAGTAGTAGTCGTGTGGAAATGCAAATATCTTATTTCTTGCTTAATCATATGATACTAATTTTCCTTCACCATCTCCGGCTCCGTTGAAGGTCTGTTACATGCAGTACGTCCTCAAAATAGAGTAAGAAGCAGAGTAGAATTCATCGTCGTCCTCGCTATCGGAACTGGGGCTACTCTAATCTTCCTCCTTATCAGATCCTTCAATTAGTCCTCCTCCAGAGGTTTCAGGTTTTTAAAGCTCTCAAATGAACTGCATTAATTAAATCAAAGATTGATATCGTGGGGTATGCTTTTTTTAACTGAGATATGAAATTTTTTTATATCCTTACATTAAAATATAACATAAAATTCTGATATCACACCAAGTGGAACAATATACTAATCCAACACCATGATGGAAAAGTACGAGGTAGCAGAGGTTGAAGATAGTATTCTAGTAAGTCATGAGCTTCTTATGCATGTATTTTTATATTATTAAAAGTGGAATTATTATATTTTTCACTTTTTAGTATATTTTTTTTCATATTAATTATAGTAAATAAAATTAAAGCCCTTGGGGTGATTCCCCCCTCCACTAAATCCAACCTTGACTTCATCGTGGTTCATTTGTAATATAATAAAAATGACAAAAGTGAAGTCGTGGCCAAAATTAAAACCCATTCTACAAATTGTTGCAATTTTCACAAATGGTTGAAGTGAGAAAGGTTGAAGGGAAGGGCAAGGATTGTCGATTGAGGAAATTGAGGCAAAAGTTAGAATCCAATTTGATAAAAGATCTAAACATTGAATTTTTACATAAACGGTTAAGTGGGTAAAGCTAGATTTAGAAGCTGGAACATCTAGAAGAGGACTAATTGAAAGATCTGATAAGGAGGTAGATTGCAGTAGCTCCAGTTCCGACACCGAGGACAATGATGACCTCTACAACACCAATGATGAACCTGACAGTGATTTCTGCAATGATAATAATTCCTCCGATGATAGTGATTGCCATTGATATATAGTGGCGCTAAGGATATCCCATTTTGGTGAGTTATTTATGATTCATTTTCCAAAAGCATTTTGTTGAAGAATGAATAGATATGAGTACAAATAAAGTGATTTTTGGTGGATATTAAATAGGTGGTGATATATTTGTAAGTTTTTTATTTTTATTATGCATCTTTTTGATTGTGGAATTGCTCTTGAAATGATCTAATTAGTGTCTTAGGTTCTTTTTTACAAATCATATTGGTGTCTTTTGGACAATTTGTGTTTGTCAGTATAATACTTGGCTAAGACATGTTAATGGAGATATTATTTCATTTTATCTTCAAAAATTGAGTGCTCATATGTACCTATTTTTTTTAATGTATAACTCTATCAGGTACAGTCAATGTTAAAAACAGCAGGTTAGTTGAAGCTGGTCTAGTCTGTTAGTTTGTGGAGGAATCTACACCAAGTGCATTATATATGAGGGAGTAGTTAAAACCCCCGATGTAGATTTTAGCTCCTCTCACGTTCCCTTAGCCTTTCCATGGTACATCTAGATAGTGTGCAATAATCATTATCATGCTTAACGTGTAACTGGGGCTATGTTTTAAAAAGCGGAAGCGGATATTGAACCGGACACCTTAGTTTTTTTTGTCAGACCGGGTTCGATCAGTCAGACCGTTGATAAAGCGGTTGAACTGGTATGATGTCCTAATTATATAATATATAAATTATAATATTATACAATTTAATCCTTTGTATTAAATATATAATGAAGACACTGGATGAAGACGCTGCACCGCTTAAAGTTGTTGCAACGCTCATCACACTGCCAGAGATGGATGTCAACGTCAATGAATTTAGGCATCATGCTCTTCGTCTTTTTTAGATTTTTTCAATAAATATATTAGGGCATTAAGAAATTTCTTAAATTGCAAAATAACCCCTAAATATTACTCCCTCCGTCCCAGGGGTATTTGCACCCCTGGGATGGCACACGGTTTAAGAAAAATATATTTTTTAAATAAAGTAGTGGTGTATGGGTAAATGTGTGGAAAGTTTTGTGAGTGTGCACGCAAATAAAGTGTGTGTAAATTGGTTTGGGACAACCCAAAATGGAAAGTGTGCAAATTGGCCTGGGACGGAGGAAGTATTTTTTTTATAAAAATCTTCCTAGCAGCCGGTTCGACCTGGACCGGTTCAACCCGATTAAAACTGCTTTTAACCGGTTCTCAAGCGCTTTAATAGATGACCGGTCGAACGCTTTTGAACCGTACGTTACTATGTCCGGTTAGCGGTCGGACAGGTCCGACCGGCCGGTCTGATCGGTTTTTTAAAACATAGAACTGGGGTGATAATTGCTAATTTATATTTACGATTTTATTTCTTATGTTCAAATTCAAGGTGTAATTTGGCCATTTTGGAAAGGGGAACAAATATAATTTTGTGTGCATCGTTCTGCATCCTGGGTAGAGGAATGGGTGAGTAGATTGGAGTATAAAATTAGACTTAACATGAGTTGTGGTGATTAGTTGAAACTAAAGTTTGAAGTATTGCATTTAATCCCGGCGAGTGTAGGTAGGTTTTTAAAAACTTAGTGTAAATTCTTATGATAGATGACATTACACGGTAGGAAAATTTGGATTAAGGCCTTTGTTTTTCTTTATTACTTTTTTGTACATGTAGCTTCCTTGCTATTTATGACGTTGAATAATTCGTACGCATGGTTTAACATGTCAAAGGTCCCATCTATTATAAATCCTCAAACGATGTTAGATGTCTTCTGCTAGATCTTCCTCCTCTAAATCTATTTCCATTAAAGTGTGCACTGAATTTAATAAAAATTAAATTAAATAAACAATTTAAGAATATTATTAGTTATAACAGAATAAAATAATTATTTGTGAGTGTGATAATAAAATAATATAAAGAATATGAGAATATATTTGTGGGTGGACATAAAAGCAAGTGAAAATAAATTTGAAAGAATGATGGAGTATGATGCAATATTTGAGGTATGTCAAGCATGCCTGGAATGTGCCACATTTCTAAGTTGACTCTTTTCTTCCATCATTATTGTTGCCAAAATAGTTTTATATATGATGGATTATTTAGCTTCTAATATAAGCTCTCGATTTGTGATGCATTAGTTTTTTATGATGTGAGTGATGTTGAATGCATGCCAAAGCATGACAGTATGTTGAATATTGTATGAGAATAATTATACACTAATGGATATAACAAAGCTTGAGATATATTACGTACTCCTTCACGTAATAACTTATAGATCACCCACACGGAAAAACATAATATTAGATTTTTGCAATGAATGTTCTTTTCCAAATCCTCCCATCCAACTCTCTTAAGTTGAATGTTAGAAACATAATTACTGGATTTACTTGGGTTTTTTTTTTTTTTTTAACTTTAAGCAATACCTTATACTCCCTCCGTCCCGGAGCAACTTGCAAGGGGTGGAGGGCACACAAATTAAGGAAAAAAAAGGAATAAAGTAAAAAAAATAGTGTTTTGAAGGTTAATTTGATAAAATTTTATGTAAAAAGTAAATAAGTTAGTTGGATTGAGTGTAATATGGGCCCAAAAAGTGAAAAAGTAATGGCATTTTGTGTAAATATGTAGATATTGTGAGGGTGAAGTTTATAAAAGGATTTCCATTTTTGGCCTTGCAAGTTCCTCTGGGACGTCCCGAAAAGAAAAACCTGCAAGTTCCTCTGGGACGGAGGGAGTATTATATAGTCGCTTTTTGCATTTTCCTTATTGCTGCTTCAAGTTACTTAAAGTTGGACAATGCCTTTGTGTTGGGGAAAAAAATACTTCCAAGAATCATGAAAAGAAAGGCTACATTGCACTCGTGCTCAACAAATCTGATCCTTTTCTTAATATACACGATTTTATAAAAAATTTCTATCAAAATTAATGAATTAACTTGAGACCAGATCTATTGAGCACAAACACTTATTGAACCAAAAGCACAATTTATTTTTACGGAAGAGACTAAATATGCTAGAAAAGGATAAAAAAGAAAGAATGTGGACTACATGTGTTGAGCACAAAAAAAACTTGTGTATCTTTCTCTAGAGGAGGATGACTTGCTTTATTTACCTGGAATTTTCATGAGCTGTCTCATAGCGATCTTCTTCAAGATGAATATGCTTCCATGATATTGCTCTTATTGTAGTTTAAAATATGGGGTGATTTACAAATAGGTTCAGAAAAGTCACTATATTTACAAATAAGTTCACAATATTTACACAGAAGCATATTTTTTTTTGCACAGCACTAATTTTTAAATATATCGATTTTTTTAACATATATGTAAATCACCCTAAAATATATAAGAACTAAATGAGTTTTAATATTTTAGTTTTGTCAACGTAGACCAGAATTATACAGAATAAAGACACATAATATATGGAATACTGGGATGTTATATCACAATATTATCAATGACATCGGAGGAATCACTATCAATATCAAAGGAGTAATCCATGATGTTGACAAGGCCATCATCGTCCTCGTACTCAGAACTGGAGCTACTGAAATATTCCTCCTTATTTGATTCATAAAGCTGTCCTTCTCTAGAGGTTCCAGCTTCCGAGGCTTTAGTCACTTGATTGCTTATGTAAATTTCTCCAGCTTTTGCCCGCTGGATTCAGTTTTCTCAATCTATAATGACTTGCCTTTCTCATCAACCTGCTAACAAGTATTAAGGTCTTATAACTCACTGATAGTTGTCAGGGGACTATAAGTCCACACTCTGATAGTTGTCACCAGAGTTGTTAACTAGTCACCTATTATGTCTATTAATTTGTTTGAAAATTTATTAACACAGGTGTATTCCCCCATACACATGTTTATCCTATCTGGGACCAACACACTTCTTTTAATTGCCAATTAAATATTAATTTCAAATTAAATAATTATTTAATTAATCTGTTTTAAAAGCCAACTTCTCCAACACTCCTCACAACATTAAAAAGTTTATGAATGCAATATATGATGAAATGAACTTCTGTTAGACTTTGGATTAACAGTTGTTTTCCAGCATCTCTACTGCATCTTTGGCCTCTTTTCTGCTTTATCCCTCACACAACGATGCTACTCTTGTCTAACCTCCCTATCTGTTCCTTGTGGGTCTTTTAATCATAAATGTCTCATGATCTTATAATAAGTGGCCCTCCAACCGTATTGAAATTAAAATGATGCGAGGGAGAATTTTGGGCAAGACTATCTAGTACAACTATTAGTATTTATTTACAAAGCTTGTTGTGTGCTGGTTAATTTTACTACTTTCGTTCCCCAAAAATTTGCGGTATTTTTTTGGGTACGATTTTGAAGAAAAAGTATACTGGGTAGGATGTGTATGGTGAAATTGGTGAGTTAGAAATTTAAGAGTGGAGATTTAGAGGAATATTTCTACATTGGTTTAATGTAAACTTTTGAATGACAAACTAAAAAAGAAAATAGACAAATTTTCGTGGAATGGAGAGAGTAAATATATATTTAAGGACATATATTATTGTAATCATGTAATAATAATTCAACATGAGACGATTAATGCCCTGTAATCAAACGCTGACACCAATGCTTACATAGCATATATAATATATATGTATGTGTATATATCTCAAATCTAATATTGTCTCAAAAGACAGCAATTAAGTTTTGTAGTGATTCTCGAACGAGGTTTGCTGCACAAATTTTCTAGCATATTCACTACTTCAAATATGTTAGGTCTGTTCTGGGGTATCATAGACAAGCACTTCATTGCCACTTGCAACATCTCTTCCATCTCTCTATTTGTCTTTCTTCTTGCTTCCAATTTTTCTTCATATTTGAACATATCTAATTCGTCGCAAAGTAGGAATGGTATACAGAACTCTGGAGTACTCCAAAGACTTTGATCAAACAACTTTGAACCCCAATGATCAGGTCTTGCTGGATCGAAATTCCTACGAAAATAACCTTGTGGCTCGTCTTGCAATTTGCCGGAAAGAAGTTGAAGCAACACGACTCCGAAGCTGTAGACATCACGTTCTTGTGCTGCCTTACAAATCTTTAGTTTGTATTCTAAGGAATACTGATGGCCTACAACAACCCACTTTCCCGATCTCACAATTATGTCAGCCAAACCGAAATCAAACACGCAGCCATACTGCTCTGAGTTAAGAAAAATGTTGGAGGATTTGACGTTTCCGTGGGCCCAATTCCCACCACGTTGCCGGTGGATATAAGCAATACCACGAGCTGCCCCGACTGCAATTTTAAGACGGCTTTCCCAATTAAGACGACAATCACTCTTCCCTGCACATGGCATAACTATAAACTTGTACGGGAGCATTTACATATTGGTTCATAATAATGACTATATTTACAAATTGGTTCATAATATATGCACAGAAGTGTAACTTTTTTCTGCACTGGAGATTATTTTTTTATTCACAAAACAAATTTATAATTATTGTCAATTTTGTGAACTATTTTATAATTTTTTCTTATACAAAATCAAGATGAAGTAGAGACAATATTATAAACATACGCACAAATTGTACCATGCAACATATCATACAGGCTTCCCGGACTATGGTAATCATTGAATACGTAGTTTCCATTGTTGGAGAAGTAGTACGCCCTGGGTGCAGCCACATTTGCGTGCGTGCAATTTCCAAACACCGTCTTAAATTCTTCCTCTGTACTCATTTTAACCTTTTTAGTCCGCAACTTCTTCAATACAAGTTGAG
This sequence comes from Prunella vulgaris, assembly GCA_026898435.1. Lineage (NCBI taxonomy): Eukaryota > Viridiplantae > Streptophyta > Magnoliopsida > Lamiales > Lamiaceae > Prunella > Prunella vulgaris. Next base: position 25,534 of record JAPKLY010000921.1, read on the forward strand.
TTCCCTCAGCTAAATATTGTTGGTCAGAAAGTTGTACACCCCGCTGTAACTCGGTGAGAATTGAAGTTCCAAATCGGCCCGTTCCCAGCCGTCGAGTCCTCTTGAGAAGACCTTCATGATGAAGGAGCTTGGGAAGTGGCCCCTCAGGAGATTCTTGGTTGCTCCCTAGCTCCAAATCACTCAACCGGAATCTGGAACTGAAATCCGAGATGGATGATGCTTCAGAGCATATGCTGGGGGATGTGGAGGACTGATGACACAGTTCCCAAATCAGCTCTTTCTTCAGCACGGCGTCCACCAGCCTCTCCCAGTTGTCATAGTTCCTAGACATTGATTAATTTTCTCATACTAATTAATATCAATTGGAAATTTATTTATTTTATTATATAATATACGCATATCAAGGAAGGTTAGTTTTAGGAAACTATGGCGAAGTATCCTGGGTGTTTCTAATTACTCGCCTAGCTGCTTTCATCTAACGCGTTTGTATTAGTAAACAACGCTTAGAAAAATCAACTCTCACGCTTGCCAATGCCGCGCGTGTTGGTCTATTTTTTTTTTTTTTTTTTGTGTTATCAATAATTCTAGATATAATTTAATAAATGAATAGATTTCATATTTTTCTACAAATTTGAATGTGTCATAATTCTTTCATGGTATTAAACCAAGGTTCGTCCAACAATCTTTATTCGAATATTCGATTTACTTTCTAATCCATTCTCAATGGGATAATATCATATTCTCTATCCTTTTTAGTTGCAAGTAACATATCAAATTGAGTATGCATGTGAGTGTAAAATTAAAATAAAATAAATTAATTTCATTATTGACTTTTGTGAGTATTAAATATTTTTTAAGTGTGTGAAAATAGAGTTGAAATGTTCAAATAAAATAAATATAAAAGTATAGTTGAGATGTTTGAGCATGCTTGCCACTGTTTATAATATTTTAAAATAATTTCAGCTCCTAGATACTATTTTGAGAAGAGCAGTAAATTAATTAATAAGTACAAAGTAAAGCAAATTTACCTAAGTAAGTATAAATTCGACAAGATGTTAAAAAATATTTGTTTTTTAAAATAAAATTGGGTAGAAACAAGGAAGATCTTTAATTTCCATTTTATTAGCTGAAAACCTATGCCTGAGGCTGTGTTTTTTTTTTTTTTTTTTAATGTATGCATTGGGTACATATTAGAATGTCTCTAACTTCATATATTTCTAGGCTTGGAGAGAATCGAACATAACCTCTGGGCAACTCCTAGGTGGCATGTTCCATTCGAGCATTTGTTAGTATTGTTCATTTTTAGCGGCGGCAGCGTCTTCCTTCTTTGAGAATAGAAAGAATATCACCGTAATTGGTGATGAGTGAAATATGGTATTATATACAAAGATTTACAATAATTAGGATCTACAAATTAAGGAAATCCAATCAAATAATAAATACAATAAAAGAATATTCTAGTAATTATAATAGTCAACTATTTCCCTTAATACCCCCGTCAAGCTTTGCGTGGGATGATTGCAAACACAAAGCTTGGATCGCAAAAACTAAAAAACCGGTCTAGGAAGACTCTTCGTAAAAATATCGGCGATCTGAAGATGGGAAGGAACAAATTGTGTCTGTAACTTGCTTGACGAAACGACCTCTCAAACAAAGTGGCAGTCGATGTCTATGTGCTTCGCTCGTTTATGTGCAATTGGATTTTGACTGAGAAAGATGGCGCTCTTATTATCACAAAGTAAAGAAGGACATTCCGGAGGGAGTTGACAAAGCTCTTTGAGCAGAGTCGAGAGCCAAAGCACTTCCGAAGCTGCATTGGTCAAAGCCCTATATTCGGACTCATAACTGGATCGGGCCACAGTTGGCTGTTTCTTTGCACTCCAAGAAACAAGATTGCCACCAAGAAAGATGGAGTAGCCGTATGTTATGTGATGTGTCTCGATGAAACGAGCTCAATCGGCATCGGAATATCCCACAATGGAAGTATCAGGATGGCGAGTGAACGAGAGACCATAGTTGATAGTCTCTTTGACGAAGCGTAGGATGCATTTGACAGCTAAGAAATGAGTATCAGTAGGAGACTGCAGGAACTGGCTCACCGAATTAACTGCGTAAGAGATATCAGGGCGAGTAATGGTTAAGTATCGCAAGGCACCCACCAACGAATGATATAACGTTGGATCTGACAAAGAAGAACCCGTACTGACTAATGACTCCCCAGTAGCAAGAGGAGTAGCAACCGGCTTGCTGTCTAACAAAGCAGCACACTCCAAGATGTCATAAGCATACTTGACCTGGCCAATGAACAAGCCACGAGAAGTGTAAGATACCTCAAGTCCCAAGAAATAATTTAACCGACCCAGGTCTTTGATGGCAAACTCAGAGTGAGTACGGGAAATAAAATGACGAATCATATCTGGATCGTTACCCGTGATGATAATATCATCAACGTAGAGAAGGAGATAAAGAATAGAGGATCCATGATGCAGTGAAAAAAGAGAAGAATCAGACCGTGCCTGATGGAACCCCAAGGACAATAAGTAGGAACTAAACCGTTGAAACCAAGCCAAGGGAGCCTGACGGAGACCATACAACGCTTTCTTGAGCCGACACACATGGTCAGAAAATCGAGGATCCATGAAACTAGGTGGTTGCGCCATGAAAACTGGTTTAGTAAGAACCCCATTCAAAAAAGCATTTTTCACATCCAGCTGATGAAGGGGCCACTTGTGATGTACCGAAAGAGCCAAGATGGTACGAACTGTGGCTGCTTTGACAACGGGGCTGAATATGTGATGGAAATTGGAACCGTGAACCTGAGTAAAACCCTGAGCAATTAGACGAGCTTTATGACGGTCAATGGATCCATCCGACCGATACTTAGTACGAAACACCCATTTGGAGCCAACAATGTTGGTGTGAGGAGGACGAGGAACCAACTCCCAAGTCTGATTATAGTTGAGAGCATCGATTTCCTCTTGCATAGCTGTAACCCAATGAGGATGTCTGGATGCAGATTTGAATCCCTTGGGATCAGAAGAAGCAACGAGAGCATAAAGCAAGGCAGTCAAAGCAATATCAACAGAATAACGGGGTTTGAAAATTCCAGCTCGAGAACGAGTAGTCATAGGATGCGTCTGAACCAAGGGGCAGGTGGTACCAGAGAGGCAGGCGGAGATTGTGGCGGGGGAGCTGGGACAGCCGGAGTAGTAACGGCTGCCGACGCGGATGGTGGCATAATAGTAGGTTCGAGAGAGACTTCAAGATCAGGGATCAAGCGAGTACTCGGAGAAGCAATAGGCTCTTGCGAAGGCAAGGAAACATGTGGAGAAGATTAGGAGGCGAGATCCAAGAAGCTCGAAGTAGGCAAGTCAGCAGGCGAGAGACTAACATCACCAGAAAATGGAAAAACTTGCTCATCAAACTGGGCATGGCGAGTGACAAAGATTTTAGCGGAAGAAGGATCGAAGCACCGAAAACCCTTATACAAGCAACTGTAGCCAACGAATATGCACGGACAACTACGAGGTGACAGTTTGTGAGCTGTGTAATCCCGAAGAAAATGATAAACCCTACATCCAAAAGGTTTAAAAACAGTATAACCCGGAACAGAGTTAAACAGCAATTCATATGGAGACTTATTGCCCAAGACAGGTGAAGAAAGTCGATTTATAACATACACAGCAGTAGTAAAAGCATCAAACCATAATGAAGCAGAGGCAGAAGCATGAAAGAGCATAGAGAGACCAGTTTCAGTAATGTGACGATGCTTACGTTCAGCCCGCCCATTTTGCTGTGGCCTATAAGGACAAGATATACGATGAAAAATCCCATGAGCAATCATAAACTCAGCAACACGATTATTAATAAACTCAGAACCACCATCAGATTGAAAAGTTTTAATAGTCGTGGAAAATTGGTTACAAACGTAAGTATGAAAGCGAACCAATATGTTATAGAAATTGGATTTGGCATGCAAAGGATAGATCCATGAAAACCGTGAAAAGTCATCAAGAAAAACTGCATAATAACAATAACCCGCAGAAGAAGGGACAGGAGCAGGACCCCACAAGTCACAATGCACAATATCAAGAACACTCGAAGCCCGTTTATCATTCAACGAAAATGGTAACTTTTTGCTCTTAGCCAACTGGCAAGGCGAACATAGAGTAGGGTTCGGTAATAAAGACGTAACAGACAAATGACCCAACTTATTAAGCAAATAAATAACACCAAAAGAGACATGTCCAAGGCGTAAGTGCCATAAATCAAAACTAGCTCGTAAATTCTTAGAATTTAAAGCAGCAACCAAGGCCGAACCGCCTTTCCCCAGTATATAAAGCCCGTTCTTACATGTACCGTGGGGCAATAGTTCTTTTGTCTGCAGATTCTGAATAGCAAAGGATTTGTCAGAAAACACAACATCGACACCACAATTTGACGTCAATTTGCTAATAGATAAAAGGTTCTTAGTTAAATTGGGAACCACCAAGACATCCAATAAACTAATATTAGGAGAAACATTGCAGGAACCAATATGAGATATGGAAAGAGAGTCACCGTTACCAACAATAACTGAGCCATTACCATAATAGGGTGCATAAGAGTCCAGAGTCGTAGGTTGAGAGGTCATATGAGCCGAGCACCGGAATCCACATACCAATCAGAAACAGAACTACCATCGGAGACATTACACGCTGCATGAAATGCCTTGGCAAGATGCGCGGAAGATGAAGAGTGGGAACAAGACTGATCACCGGAACGCTGCTGCAATTGCAAGAAACGGGGATACTTGTCCGCATAGTGTTTCCCTTGACACAGTTGACAACGCGGTACGTAGGGGCGGTGACCCCCACGCCCACCACCACGACTAGTGCGGCCACTGCTGGAAAAACCACCACGGCCGATATTTGGCTGCCCAGTGTGCGTGGAAGAACGAGACTGCCCCTGAAAAGAACCATTGGCAATAAACGCCACGGGAGCAGCAGCCGATCCATCCATGGCCTTCGTCATGAGATCGAACTGGATAGCTTGATGAAAGAGAGTAGTAAACGGTGGCACAGGATCCATAGCCATACCTGTATCCACAAAATTTGCAAAATCTCATCCAAGACCACGTAAGAACCAGTGGCTCTTGTCGGTGTCATCTACCGGTTTCTGGATGGCCTGCAAATCATCACATAATGACTTAAATTTCTTACCATATATAATCTGAGACAGAAAGAGAGTCCCAACGAAGAGAAAAAAGAGATTCCCGAAGCTGATTTGCTCGGGCGGTAGACGCATTGGCGTAAACAACCTCCAACGCAGTCAAGGCAGATTGAGAGGACATGCAGTCCAAAACTTGAGGCATTGCCTCCGGCTCAAGAGTCGCAAATAAAACACCAAGGAGTTTCTGTTCCCGGAGATACCAGGCCGTGTAACTCGGATTCGGATCAACAACACCGGAATCTGTGGTAACAGTGAGAGAGGGAGGAGGGAATGCTGATGTGTAGCAGATAAGGAAGAGAATTTTACACCTATCATCTTTTTTCTTTTATGAATTTGATTAATTATTAGAGAGAGGACTAACATATATATCATCTATTTAATAAAACGTCATACACGATAGGGTTAATTCTTGGTTAATTATGCTACCCTATGATCACGCAATCCATTAAATAAAATGTTAAATTTCAGAAATCAAATAACACAATATATATATATATGCAAATGATGCTAACAAATGTAACATGACATAATATGTACAAAACAAGCTCTAATTAAAGACTTCATTGATCCTTCCATCATTAACAGATTTTCTATCTTAAATCTAATTAATTTATTATCTAGCCAACTCATGATAACAGTTATATTATCTTCCAGCACATGAGAAGAATTTATCATTGTAATTAAGGTTAGGACCTTGTATTCTTTTGAGGAAGTTAGCTTTCTTAAGGATCTAAATGCAAAAAGGGGTAACTTAGAACAGAAGCCCGGAAGTAAGTCAAGATATTCAAGTAAATCAACCCTTTTGGTATAAATCAGTTAATGACGTACATGCCTAAATCTCAAGAAATGAATCTCACAACCTTTGAAATTACAGTACACATATGCTAATTTTTATCAGTTAATCTCATACTAAAATTTTTTAAAAAAAATTATTAATTTGATTTTTAACTATGCACGTTAGTTGATTTTAGTGCGTATCAAGTATATGAATTTATTTCGACCATATTTAAGTACTTCATATTTTTTTAATCTCCAAGAAAGGTCGAATGTCTACTTAAATTATAAGTCTGAGTTCGATTTTAACCTAACCCATTTAGGGGGGGGGGGGTTTAGAGTTGTAATACAGTATTTAAACATTATATAATTTGTATGTGTTAAAAATTAATTTCAAATACCAAATTAAAACATATACATGTGGAGGGCGGCGGAGGAAACTAGGTTTTTTTTTTATTTTGCAAACATGTCATATGTATAAAAGGTGGAGCAGAGAGAAACTAAAAAATAGAAAAATCGAAAATCTAGTTCTGAGTTTCTAATTTTACAGCGGCAGCCGCACCTGAATTCCTTCATTTGCTGAGATCTGATCATGGTTTGCTGCTTCCACTGTTTGTTTATGCCTAAACCCAGAAAATTAAAGGTAAATCTCGCATTTTGTTTATATACCCTACCAATTAATTAGATCCAAGTAGATCTACCGTGTATTTGTTCTGCACAGACAGATCCAAACCCCTACTGTTTCTTCTTAATTTGTTTTTTTTTTTTTCATGCTTCTAATGGCTTTTTTAGTCCCATTTGGTAAAATCCCATTTGCTGTAGCTGATGCGCCTCTATTAGATCTGCAGCTTTTAGTTTAGATCCTACCTTTCCCTTGTTTCAATTATGCTTTTAAATCTCACTCCGCGATTCTCATTGTGTTTCGTCCCTTCCTTTAATTTGATGCTTTTAAAGGTTTTTTTTTTTTATAACAATTAATTAATTTTGTGGAATACCGTCGTATCTATTCATTCTTGAAAGGAAAAATTCCTAATTCTCACTTCCCACATCGGATTTAGGAAATAATAATATATTAATTATTTCTCCACTGCAGCAGGGGCAAAGAATTAGAATTATGGATAAAAGACAAATCATAGATATGAATCTAAGTGAAGAAAATGGTCTGCAGATAAAGTGGCATATAATCAAAGATGTCCCAAACACACAAGCGGTCACTTATAGCTGAGAAACGCAGGAGGTATTATTTGATCCTTAAATAAAATCATATTGATTTTTAAAAAGTAGTTAATATCCCTTTGATTACAATTAGGATTTATGGTTATATAAACCAGATTAAATTGAAACAAGGACTAGAAATGCTTACCATTTTGAAGAGGGACTTCATTTTTATGAATGCTAATTCTCAAACAGTTGGTTTTAGGAAGAGTGATTATCCATGTTGTTCATAACGTGCAGGATGATCTGAACCATATTTTGATGATCGCGAGAATTGGTTGGCTCTCACACAAACGAGTGCTAATTGATTGAGCTAAAATTGAATTTTCAATATGACGAGAAGCCTGGCAATATTCTTCATCAAAGGCTAGATAATGATTTGGAAAATTATAACTTTGATCTAAATGTGGATAGACGAAAGGTAGCTGTGAACTGGCCTCTCTTAATTACCAAAAACCTCTCTCCTTATTCTCAAGGCCTGCAGAGTAGTATATGAAGATCACAGATGAAGGAAGGGTCGATCGTCATCAGCTCAAACGATGGTTTTAAAGTCTCAAGCAGATGGTGTTATGAAGCCACCACCAAAATGAGAACTTGCCGAAATTAATGATTGAAGATAACACATAATGTAAACAAGGGAAATACACTGTATTATGTTTATGTTTAGTTCAAGGATAATACATTGCACAATGTTCATGTTGTCTTACAATCTAATTGATAATTGTATAAGTTTCTTCGAGGACGGAATGTCTATCCTCTCTCTTGATGTGAATCAGTATATTTCATTGTGCACCAATCACCACAACAACTCACTCCAGGATAATAATAAATGATTTCAAGTCTTATCAATCTAATAAAATCTCTAAGTACAAAAATCAACTAATAATTTCACAAGTAATTAATGTTCAAATTAATGCAAAATTAAGTGCTTAATTCATTATTTTTCGCTCATGCAAGTGTATTACTCTTCAATTAAAGTATATATAGGAAAATGTTTACTTTCAAAAATCTATTCTTACAAATGTACCACCATACTAAGGTCTCCATCACAAGTTTAGTGATCAACTAATAATTTTTTATTTGGTTGTAATATTGACTCTTTGATAGGAAAATTAGGATAAAGTGAATCATAAGTTGAAAGCTTTTATGGTAATATAACATATAGGAAGAATAGCCTTGAGATAAAAGTTGCATTCTCCTCTCAATTAACGACTTCACTAATTTTCAATCTATATATCACTTGAATAACCGTCTTAAATTCTTAATCAGGTTTTCACTGTCTCCTACGAATCCGAGAGTATGATAAAGTTTTGGCTTCCTCTATGTTTTCCTTTATAGATGCCTTCCAAAATTGCTTTTAACTCCGCCCCTAACACTGTTCCCGAATAATCAAATTTTCTTTCGTGAACTGCAATAAAATGACCACCTTCGTCAAATAGAGCCATGCCAACTGAAGCCACCCCCGCTCTTCTTTTATGCTTGCATCAACCTTAATATTCCAAACTTACGGGCTTGAAGAGCTGGAACATCTAATCTAGTTTAGGTTCGATGTACAAGCATTGAAGCATTCTAGATAATCAATAACCCACAGTCCATCAATTTTGCACAAGAGTCCTTTATTACTCTTGTTGTCGGGCATTGGCTGAAGAAGCTTGCACCGGTTCTTCCATCACCATGGCTATTACGTCAATAGATTTCTTGTTTTTCAGGGTGAATAAATAGTAAAAATTATTTTAAAATATATTTAAAAATATTTTAATTAGAATAATTAATATAAAAGTAATATTTTATACCTAATTATAATTATTGATTAAATTGCACAAATTGTTCCATTTTCTAATTCAGGCGAGATGCAGCAGTGAATGATTGAAAGTTCCGATGAAATTGGTGGTGGTCGTGGCTTCTTAACATCAAATGGTTGAGGTGTGGAGTGTTTTGGGAAGGCCACTTATTCCATACCTTGAATTTGGTCCGAAGTTGTGGCTCCATGATGCGGACGAGAGCCGTGGGCTAAAGAACGTGTACAGTTGGGCTAGGCTCATGATGATGAAGAAAGGAGGCCAGCAAGAGGAGAACACGTAGGAAGGAGGCCCATCTCGCAAGTGATTTCGGCAGGAATATCGGACATTTAAAAGTAGTCCCATATCTTTATTTCATTATTAATATTCTGCAAATATTATTTTATCCTTTAGTTGCTATTATTTAGGGAGTTGTTGATTCTTTTCTAAGATTACGTAGTATTCTAGTCAACAGGATATTTTCCAGATTCAGGCTATTTAAGTTGTAAACGTTGACAAAGTTTATTATCAGAAATTTTACTCAAAACTCTTATTGCAAAATTATTGGCAGCCTTCGGTGACTTGCTGGCCTGAGCCAGAGTCCCAATTTTATCGTTATTCGTCGTGATTCGCATCAAATTGGTGCTTTCATTGAGAGGGTACCGAGAATCACGACATGGCCGGCAATCATCGTGAACGGATCGAACAATTGGAGTCAAGGGCAGACAATATGGGAGCAGGGTTAGCAAGCGTAGAAAGCAAAGTCGATGATATTGGACAGGTCTTGAACAAGTTAGGGCAACAAATGGATCAATTGGTTAAACGACATATTGACAAAAGACAAGCTGATTCCTCAACCAAGTCTTCAGAGAAATCTGAAACAGAAAGCGAGGGAGATGAGATTAATCTGACATACCAGGCAAGAAGGGAGAATGAAAATCAGCGTAGGGAGGAACGGGGGAAGTTCCGGCCAAAATTAACGTGCCCAACCTTTAATGGAACCGATCCAGTTTCGTGGATAAGCCGCATTAATCAATACTTTACAATTAATGAGATCAAAAAGGAGGACAAAGTACGTTATGCGGCATATTATCTGGAAGCAGAGGCTAATATGTGGTGGCAGTGGATAAGAAGGGTGTATCACAAGAAGGGAAGATTAATACGTTGGAAGGATTTTGAGAGGGAACTTGTGATGCGTTTCGGACCAACGGAGTATACAGACTATAATGAAGCGTTGTCACACATTAAACAGACGGATAACCTTCGGGACTCTACCAAAAAGAGTTTGAAAAGCTAGCAAGCCGGGTGTACGATTGGCCTGAAAAAGCTTTGGTTGGAGCATTTATAGAGGTATTGAAGCCAGAATTAGCAGCAGAAGTTCGGGTTTATAGGCCAAAAAACTTATATGGAGGCAATAGATATTGCGCGATTGAGAGATGAACATCTATCTCATATTCGACTAGGATTTAGGACGGAAGTACGGAAAGTAAACTTTGTACAGGGAGACAGCACGAACGGGTTCGGTACAACGGTGAGCGGGGAAAATGGGAACAAAAATCTTCCTCCTGGAATCAAGAGGCTACCCTGGGAAGAATTGCAAAAGCGACGCGAGAAAGGATTAAGTTTCAATTGCGATGAAAAATTCACACCCGGGCATAGGTGTAAAACCAAACAGGCTTTTCTCATAGAACCAATGGGTTCGGATAGTGAAGAAGAGGGAAAAATTATTGAAGACTTGGGGGATGATAAGGCAGAAGTTTCAGTACATGCGATTACCGGTGTCCATGGACCACGCACTATGAAACTATCAGGTTGGATCAAACAGATGAGGGTGGTTGTGCTGGTAGATAATGGATCATCGCACAACTTTATCAATTCCCAATTAGCACAAAGGCTACAATTAACAGCTACCCGCGTGGAACCGTTTAAGGTTCGTGTGGCAAGCGGAGAAGGCATATGGTGTGATCAAATGTACGAGGGGGTGAGCCTGCGATTGCAGGGCATCGAAGTCAAGACGGACTTGCTCGCATTACCTTTAGCAGGCCCAGACATGGTATTAGGAGTTCAATGGTTGGCGGAGTTGGGAGAAGTTATCACTGACTACAGCAAAGGAACCATGAAGTTTAGGTGGGGAGATGGGTATGTTACATTAAGGTCTGGAACTGATACATAAATAAAAGAGCTAGGCTTGAAGAGTATTGCAAGGATGGAGAGAACTGGGGAGCAATGTTATGCGGTTCACATAGAAAGAAAGGAGATGGCGTCTAAGAAGAAGGATGAATTACACCAGGAAATTGCAGCTTTCCTGCAAGAATTCGAAGAGATCCTGAATGAGCCCACCACCCTACCGCCAATAAGGAGGTTCGACCACCATATTTCCCCACGAAACGAAACACAACCTATCAACGTACACCCGTATAGATATGCACACTTTCAGAAGGAAGTAGGTAAGGAGTTGTATGAAAGAGATTTAATGTTGCGGGAAATTAAAGAAATTTTGGCGGGATCCATTAATCGCATGAAAGAGTATTATGATAAAGGGCGTCGTGATGAGCACTTTGACGTGGGTGAGTGGGTCTATCTTAAACTCATACCTTATCGCCAGCATTCGGTTTCACAAAAGGCGTTGCATAAGTTGGGAACCAGGTTTTATGGTCCATTTCAGGTACGGGAAAGAGTCGAGGAGGTGGCTTATAGGTTGCAATTGCCGAACGATGCTCAAATACATCCCGTGCTGCACATTTCACAGCTGAAACACAGGTTGGGCAGCGACGAAGTAATCGCTGGACGGCTGCCAGCCACCAATGCTCAGGGAAATGTGATTATAAGACCAACCCAGGCCTTGGAGTATCGACGAGTGAAGCGGAGTGGAAGATTTAGATGGGAAGTACTCATTGAGTGGGAAACATTGCCGAAAGAAGACGCAACCTGGGAAATTTTAGCAATTATGAGAGAACGATTTCCAGAGATTTTCCTTGAGGACAAGGAAAATCTTGAAGGGGATTGTAATGATGCGGACGAGAGCCATGGGCTAAAGAACGCGTACAGTTAGGCTAGGCGCATGATGATGAAGAAAGGAGGCCCACAGGAAGGAGAACACGTAGGAAGGAGGCCCATCTCGCAAGTGATTTCGGCAGGAATATCGGACATTTAAAAGTAGTCCCATATCTTTATTTCATTATTAATATTCTGCAAATATTATTTTATCCTTTAGTTGCTATTATTTAGGGAGTTGTTGATTCTTTTCTAAGATTACGTAGGATCCTAGTCAACAGGATATTTTCCAGATTTAGGCTATTTAAGTTGTAAACGTTGACAAAGTTTATTACAAGAAATTTTACTCAAAACTCTTATTGCAAAAATATTTGCAGCCTTCAGTGACTTGCTGGCCTGAGCCAGAGTCCCGATTTTATCGTTATTCGTCGTGATTCGCATCACTCCACCTCATTTTAATTTATTCCTTCAGCTCCAACTTCTGCAAATTCAAATTAACCTCCCAACAAATGGGTTTCAATTTACTACATATGGCCCACTCAAATTGCTATATTGGGTTTTAAAATTTGGCTTCTTTTATTTTTTTCCAAGGCGATGAGTAAGGGATTCTGTTTAGATATCTTATTTTTGGGAGTTTATGTGATGAGGATTTATCCTTCAGTGCACTACTCACCGTCGCGCTGCTGCCTCCTTCGCCGCGCATCCATGCCTCATTCACACGCACCCAAATGGTTACTGGGATTTAGGATACAATTTTAGAATAGAACATAAAAATTTCAGAATAGTTTAGCCATTGATTATATCCATATATAGGTAAAGTGGACTGTCATAGACGACTCCATTCACTATGATGAAGAGTAAAATGCCAATCAAATCAATATCAGCCAAGGATGAAAAAATCGCTATCGCAAGTAATATCGCAACATTAAATTTACGGAAATATCGATGGATATATCGATATCGCAAAAAAAAAGAAAAAATAACGGAAATTTTATTAAAATTTTGGAAATTTAATATGAAATTTTAGGGATTATTATAGCATGTTATTATGCATATGTTTCATTTAAGATCACAAAAAATTCACATGTTTAAAGCAAATAAATAGATAATGGACTATATAATCATTGTCTGACATTAATTAATTAATAATATAATGCATAATACAATAAAAGATGATTTGAATTACATGATACAATACATTTAGTACCAAAACGATGACCTATGGGGTTCAAATATAGAAGATGGAATCTCATCTTTGTCCAAACAATATTGGTGCCAACTCATTGCATTAGAATAATCCTGCATATAGTTATGCACATGACATTCATATGTTTCTCTATCTCTTCCAATTGTTTCACCATAGATTGGATAGTGTGCACTAACCCAATGATTTTGTTGATATGAAAATGGATGCTGAAACACAGTTTGAGTATTCCAACCAAATTGTGAACTCGAATGTGTGTCAGAAGCATATGAATCTTGAGACATGTCACTATGATCAGTGCCCGTATTCATTGAATCAAAACCGACTGAAAGTGGTTCAATATCAGCACTTGAACTTTCTTCTTGATTCCAAGCATGTCGTCTTATGTATTCCTTTCCAATAGCACCTATCCCTGGACCTCCTGCTCTACTTCCATGGTCCATATCTTGTGTTGCATGAGTGAAATCAGCCTCACAAGTGAATGAACACATTTGGTTTGAAAAATGATCACCCTCGTTATTTCCACCATTTCCATCACCATCATCATTTTCACTGTTTCCACCATATATGTATAAAAATAAAACCATGAAAGAATATACAATCACTAAAAAAAAATTATCATTTGAAAATTGTATAAAAATATAAAAAAAGAAAAAATTATGATTTTTTGCGATATATCTGCTATATTTCCCGATTTTCAATTAATTTTGTACTACGAGTGAACCGATATCGATATTTTGCGATATATCCACGACACTTTGTAAAAAATATATTGTACCCCAATATCCATATCACATACTCAAAATTTGCGATATATCCGCGATATTTCGCGATATTTTCATCCTTGATATCAGCCAACCAGATCGCGCCACGTGTCAGCGCGAATAAGGAAGGTTCTTCACCTCCCACCCTATAAATAGAGGGTGAAGTTCATGCATTTCACACATCGAAAAGAATCGAAAACTCTGAACATGAACGAGCAAACAACAAAATTCTCCCTACGAGCAACCTGCGAGCTAAGAAGATCGATCGATCAAGTTCTTCGAAGATTCAAAGAGTTCTTAACCAAATTAGAAGACATTCTTCGAAGTTCAAAGCGTTCTTCGTCAAATCTTTCCAGAAACAACGTTCGATCTAGGAGCAAGGGGTCAAATCCCTCCGATCCGACATTTTTTCCTAAAGAACAACTTGAAGATCTTCAACCGTTCTTTGTCGTCTTCAAACCGTTCTTCAGTAAAACCCTTCAGAAACACAGGTTGATCAATAATCAAGGAGCAAATCCCTCTGATCAGACGTTTCTCATCCAAGAACACCTCGAAGACAATAAGTGTTCATCACTGTCTTCAAAATGTCCTTCGTCAAGTTCATCCGCAAACGCACTTTGATCCAAGAGCAAGGGGTCAAATCCCTCCGATCAAGTGTTTCCAGTCAAATCAAGACTTGAAGATTTGAAGATCATTTTTCACCAAATCTGAAGCGTTCTTCATAAAAAAATCTTCTAAAGACCTCGCTCGATCCAAAACAAGACGACCCAGTCCTTGGATCAAGTGTTTAAAGTGAAAGTGAAAATCAGACCAGAGCCAAGTCAAAGTTGAAGGAGAATCAGAGGATCATAGCTAGAGAGAGAACCCGAAATTCAAGAAAATAAATTGTATATCAATATCAAGTGTTAATAAAAATTTTATTGCACAAGAATTGTTATCACAAGGACAATTGAGCCAGAATTAGGTTTAATTCATGCTCAAATTGGCCTAAATTTATTACTTTTCAAAGTTATTGTACTATTTTTCCAAGCCCAAAAATATATTATCCTTGAATTACAACTACCATATAATAACGGTCCTAATTTTTTCCCCTAATTACTCCCCTTCTCTCCCCCTCCCCTCTTCTCTTTTTTCGAGCAAGTTTATCTTCCACCTCTCCCCCTCTCTTATTTTTATGGGCATATTTGACATTTTCACCCTAAATCTGAGTAAATTGGGTTTAAAACGCGCATATTGACAAAATTTATTTAATCCATCAAATTGCTATATTGGGCTATAAAATTTGGCTTCTTTTTTTTTTTTTTAAGGCCAGGTTAAATGCACCCACAATATGTCGAGTACACTCACATAATGTTGAGTACCCACAAAATCAGGTGGGCTAGCTCACTTGGCCACCGAGCTTCTCACTTGAGTGTGTAGTCTGGGTTCGATTCCCTTGGGAATGAATTAAGGGAAAATGGGGGATGGGGTAAAAAAAAAAAATTGAGTACCCACAAAATTTTTACCCAAAATATCCCCGTTAACATTTAACAGCAAAGAACGAAATTGTGTCACAAAAACCTAATTGCCGCCCGGTGTGATTGCCGCCGGCGCCTCCTTCGTTAGTACTCGAAAAATTATTCCGAAATTCACCGTGCAGGCTCAATCTATTGTTTCGAAATCACCATCTCGCCAGCATCGTATGCCGACGGTGTAATTGTCGCCTGTCACTTGCCTGTTTCAATTCCGAGTTGCTGGTTGCAGAATACCCTAATATAATATTATGTTATACACTTAATATATACATAGAATGGTGATAACAAGGATGATTAGGAGCAGTGACACGGTCAGCCACATTACATTAATTATCTTTGGCGACATTGAAGCTGAACTGCTGAAGTGCATTAATATATTGGGGTTTGTCTGTCTAATGTGTTTCTGAACTTTTTTTTTTTTTGGATTTTGAGGATAAAGTGAGTAAGTTTATAGGTTTTTAGATTTTAGATGGTAAATTTTTTTGATACTGTTTTTCCAAGGCGATGAGTAAGGGATTCTGTTTAGATATCTTATTTTTGGGAGTTTATGTGATGAGGATTTATCCTTCAGTGCACTACTCGCCGTCGCGCCGCTGGTTTCATTGCCGCCATCGCTTGCCTCGCATCCATGCCTCATTCACACGCACCGAAATGGTTACCGGGATTTAGGATACAATTTCAGAATAGAACATCAAAATTTCAGAATAGTTTAGCCATTGATTATATCTATATATAGGTAAAGTGGACTGTCATCGACGGCTCCATTCACTATGGTACGTGGATCAAGATGGTGATTGAGATGCAGCCATGGTGGCTGCATCACGTTTCTTTCCTCAATCTCAGAATTAGTCAAACTGGTGGGTGCAATTGCAGTTTTGAAATGAATGTTTCAAAATCTCTGTTTTCTATAATAACAGTTTCAAAATCTCTGTTTTCTATTATAGTGTATTTCTTTGTTTATTATAGTGAAATAACTACACATATGATTAAGAAAAAATTGAAATATCAAATTAAGTAGAATTTATTAAATTAGTTTGGTCGGTTATCATCTAAATTTCATATTTTAGTGCTTAGTGATATACAATAAAATATTTATTATAAGAACTTTTATTATGAAACAATAACTGAATATTCATTGTGCGAAAAATTACATAACTCTTTATTCTCACGAATCATATTATAATTTATTGATATTTAAGGTTTGATGCATATTAATTATGGAAAGTGGGTTGGCATCACCTAGGGTTTAATACAAATTATGTACATAGTAGTCATCCACAGATCCACCCACACTCTTATTTGGCAAACCAATAATAATTAAGTATTATATCGTACATACCTAATAATAGAGAGTTATATATTTAGTAAATAACTTTTATATTACAAGAATCAGAATTATATATTGTGTTAGCAATGAAATCCTTCTTTATGCGCACGAGTCATATAGTTTTTAGCAATCAATACTCCTCCATTTCCCAATATTTTGTGGGATTTTTGGGTGCACAACTTATTAAATAGGTGTGGTGAATTTTCTGTGAAAATATACAATATTTTGAATGTGACATTTAATGAATACTTTTTTATTTTGGATGTGGAAAGTAATAGATGGACATCCCAATAAAGATATATGTATTATAGTGGGTTCGAAAGTATATAAGGTTAGATTTGGAGGGATCAAATTATTCATTTAATTTATATTGCGACTCACAAGGTAGCACCAATACTGAGAATTCATGACACATTTTCTTTGTTAGTTCATCAACAACAACAAAGTAGAATAAGATAAAATTTGTGAGGGAACAACAACAAATGAATGTGATTCTTTTTAAGAAATTCTAACCAACTATCCTGTGAATCACGAGGAAAAATGTTTATGATAAACTCTCTCAAAGTGTGTTGGCTGTAGATTTTGCTCAGTGTGAATGCTTGATTTGCTCGAGTTGTTATTGTTGTTTCCTCTGAATTCCTTCATTTTAGCCCATCCAAATTGAGCCTGTAAGTTGGTTCTTGTTGCTCAAGTTCATCCGGATTAAATTTGAATTTAAGTATTTTTTTAATATTTAAAATATATATTTCGGATCTTTTATCCGAATTTAATAAGATTGATTTTCGGATATTTTCTCCCACATTTTTGTCAACACCCAGATGTGTTAGAGTGTCTATTAATAAATCCCCTTCGTCCCTCATTTCATTCATTCAGAAACCCTCGAAAATTTTCCGCCTAAAAAAAATCTCTCCCTCTCGGCAAATATTTCTTCTCTCATCTCAACTCTCGTGTTCGTTCGTCGATACGTTCACATCAGTGGTGCTACTGATATTTATGTCGGAAACTGTTTTACATTTGTGGACGATACGCAATCCTGTGAGCACTAGCCAGGGCGTGTTTCGTCTTGCGTGAAAAGGATTTTTGTTGACTCGATTTCGTTCGTTTAACTTCCTGAATTTTTCGATATAGTGCAGTAAGGATCCAACATATTTTTCATCTCTCCCTCTTATTTTCATGGGTATATTTGACATTTTCACCCTAAATGTGAGTAAACAGGCACTACTACACCTTTGCTCTTATAGAGCTCTACTTACATAGTTCTTATGAAAATGAGCTTTCCAAGATACCAGTTGGAGAACTCATTTTTATAAGAGATCTATAAGTGGAGCTCAAATGAATCGAAATTGAAAAATATTATACATAAAACCTTTATAAAGCGGTTAGAAACTGCTGTGAAAAAAATATATACCTTTATATAGCGGTCATAAACCCTCTATTGAGGCAAAGCGGTTCAGAACCGCTATATAAGTGAAAGCAGTTTGACACTATTTTTGAGGTCACTTTATTAATTTCAATCCGAGCGACACACGTTTATAAATCTCTGTTTCTCTCAGTTTATATATCTGAGTTTCTTAGTTTATTTCGTGACAAATGTTATTACCCCTCTACTCTCTCACCATCGACCGCTGCCACCGCCTCTTTTCCGCCAACTCCTTGTCACCGCCACCTTATTATTTTGGATCCACCATTGCCACCGCCTCCTTTCCGCCACATCCTTGTCGCCGCCTTGTTAGTTTAGATCCACTACTGCCGCACGCCATCTTGTTGTTATTTTGTTTATCAATATCTAAGGTTCTGTATGGATACAGAGTTTTGTTTGGTTCCGTCTGCAGATCTGAAACGTTTTAAGATTTTGGACTTGTTTTCAAGGATCTATTTGGTTCAGTATGCAGATCTTTGCCTTGTTTTTGTTGCAGTGACTAGCGATTTGAGTTCGCACACAAATGCACTTTCCTACAAGTGTATATGATCGTGCAGTGGTAAGCTGACCAAGTTATAAATATCGAATCCACTGGAAGCAATGAGAAAATCTAATCTTATGAATTGTGTGAGAGAATGAAAAATCAATAATAAAATTGCAAGTATGAAATTTCTAACTAATGACTAATTAAAGTAAAAATTGACTAACTAAATACTACTAAAAATGTTGGAATTGAAATGAAATAAAAATTCAAAATTAAGAACCTAAACTAACGTGTGCAGGAGTGATGAGATGTTTCGGGTGAATTCCATTACGTGTCTATCACAGACAATTTCTAAAAGCTATATCGTCACGTTCATCTGAGAACTGAATCGGACATTCTACCCTATTAGAATATAAACTCTCATTTATACTCTAATACCCTTAATTGTTTTGTTCTCAGTACCTAAGCATCTCTCGATGTCATAGGAATCTTAACCCTTAACTTAAGATTTATCCTTCTCACTCAACTCTCGTATTTTGTGATAATTAAGACTCCGATATTATTGTCAAATAATAAAAGCCTAAGCTACAACAATTACCAATTGCAGGCTTTCACTCAACAATGTCCATTTACTCAAGAAGTCTAAGAAATTATAGTAACAAACTCATAACTTCCTTCACCCAAAGCAAAATGACTTAGCTCATAACTAATGGGTGAACAAGAATAAAAGAGACAATGTGAACATGATACCACTAGGAATTAATCAAATCAAAATAACTCGCATATGAACAATAACATAAATAAATCAAACATTAAAAAGATTATAACTGTTGGTCCCTTAAAGTGGTCAAGGTCTAGAGGGGGGGGGGGGTGAATAGACCTTGAGGTCAAAAACAAATTTTCAAACTTTTCAAAAAGGAAGGATACTAGAACCTTGCAATAACCTTTTTTTTTTTTAAGTTTAAAAGAGTAAGTCTACAAGAGTTTTTAAAACTGGACCACAAAGGTTACAACTGTAGACTACAGAGTCTGCAGCTGCAGAGTTCAAAACTTTGCAAATCAAACAAACACTTGTAGACAAAATATCAGAGTAATTCTCACAATTAAAATTGTATTGAGAATACTTCAATGTGCAGCGGAATAAAGTGAGTGAACAATGAAAAACAATGTAAACAAGACTTAACAGTTGAGTGACATATGAAAGTCTACAGCTGTAGAGTCAGTTTCTGTGAAAAACACAGGAGTTTTATGCACTTCAGATTTTAAAACAATGATGAATGTAAAAAGATAAATAAATATGCAGGAGCAAGAATATAAAGAACAAGAAGTAAAAAGACCAAATTTTATAGTGGTTCAGTGTTTATAAAGAGACAACCTACATCCACTATTACACCACTCAGGTGCCAAATTCACTAAGAAATGATCACAAAGATCAATACAAGTAGTTCCCCCTTAGCACTAGGTTCACTCAGATTCCTATTCTAAAAAGAGATAACCTACTCTATTCACTCAGAATATCAACTCACAAAGAGTTTTACAAAACCTCACAAAGAGATATCTACACTAAGTAGAAATTAAATCAGGTGAGGGAACAACAACAAAAAGATGTGATTCTTACTAAGAAAGATCCTAACCAACTATCCTATGAATCACAAATAATAAGAAACAGAAAAAGCTCTCTCACGATATGCTGGCTGTAGACTTGCTTAGGTTGAATGCTTGTATGCTCGAGGTTGTTGTTGTTGCTTCCTCTCAGGACATCTTCTATTTATAGATTGAGTGGTGTGACTTATCCGTTGGAATTTTCAAATTTGAAAACTGGATAAGGCTCCTCTATCTCTATTGGCATGTGTGAAGTGGTCCTCATCCTTCACACAGGATAGTACTGAATGTACTATGTCCTTTTCTCAGAATTCTGGCCTCTTTTGTAACTAATCTTCATTATCCACAAGAATTAAAGAAAAACTCCACTTAAGTTCAGTTTAGTGAGTGCTCAAAGGCTACACTAATAGTCCTTAAGGGTCTTCTTAATCTTCAATTAATTTCTTACTTGTACTTCATCTTCAAACGGATACTTGTAGCTGTAGAGTCCTGAAAATAACAAAATCTGGCTGTAGGGAAACCTTACAGCTGTAGGATCTTGTCTTGACTGTATAGTGATCAAATATACAGCTGTAGACTTCTCTTTACAACTATATGCTTCAAACACCAATTTCCTTGATAAAGTGTTAGTCAAAATAACAGTTTTAACCAATTGTTTTGCACACATCAAAATCTAAAACAAGGTACTAACAATTTCCCCCTATTTTGATGTTGGCAAAACAAACAAAATAACAACACAGACAATAAGTAGTTGTCTCAAGAACAAGAACAACAAGAAACAGAACAAACAAGACAACTCAAAGAACAGAACACAGAGCACAAAGCTACATAAAATAAACAAGGGTTCCAGATACAACTTACAGTAGGATAATTAGACTAAAAACTAAACAGTTTTAGTTTCTAATCTAGAGTGTAATCTTCATCTCCTTTTGTGCTTGGGATCTGCATCTTCCTCAAAATCAGTATCTTCATCTTGTGACTTCAAAATTCCTTGCTGAACAAGCTTCAAGTTCTTGGCATCCTCTTCATAGTATTTCATGATCATTTCCAATTCATATGCATCAAAGAGTTCTTCCTCCTTCTTAGATTTAAACTGTCTCTTTGGCATTGGATTGCTTCTGAAATTTCCACCAAGGAGTCTAGCATTGTCTCCTTGATACAAAGTTCCATTAGCTTTCATATCCTTGAACTACTGAAACTTGTCCTTCTTCAGCTTAATCATCTTGATCACAGTGTGCTTGGTGCAGATACTTAAATATTCTTCCCAAATCAGATCAAATTCAGTCTTCATCTGTTTCACTCTTTCTTCAGATTCCTCAGGGGGTATCATACTCAAAGGTTGAACATCAAGAGGTTTAGCAGTCACAACTGCTGTAGACTGATCTGATTCTTTCTTGTTCTGCTTTTCTTTCTCTTCTTTCTCCTTCTCCATTCTTTCTTTCTTCCTATGTCTTGATTCCTTCACAGTCAGTTCCCAGGAATGAGGTTTTTGAGTAGATTGAGTTTTAACCTCAGGAACTGTAGGTTTCTTGACTGTAAACTTGGGTAGGTTCAAAATTCTGCCTCCTATAGAGCTTCCTTTCTCTGATTGACTTCTTTCTTCAGTTTGTTCACCTAATCTCATGGACAAGGGCTTAGAGTTAGCAGCTTCCAGTTCTTTTGCCCATGATTTCCCAATGTCTTTCACATTTTCAAGAATATCTTCAGCAACTTTTTCCCTTTCTCCAATTTCGTTTTCAATCTTGCTTTCCCCCTTTTGGCCAACATCAATATGTGACAAAATGGTGTTAAGCTTGCTTGATAAGTCCAATTTCAGGGATTCATATCCAGTAGTCATATTAGCCATCTCTTTCTTCAGACTTTTCATTTCTATCTTCAAATCAAGAGAATCATCCTTGATAATCTTAATATCCGACTGTAGGTTGCTAATTTTATTTGACTTCTGACTGCTTTCTTTTCTGATTTCAGCGTTCTGAATCATCAGGCTATCCACAATATCTTTAAAATTCTTTTCCAACACCTTCCTTTCCTCCAGGCTTCTTTCTTCAAATTTTTTTCACATAATCTTCCATTCCTTTCCTTATTTTCTGAGATATGATTGCATCAGGAACTTGCTTAACCTGTTTCAGAATTTCTGCCTCAATGGATTTGAAAGATTCCTACAGATTATTCAAATGTGTGACAACATCAGCATGTGTCATTTGTGGATTAGCATCACTATTTTCTTCCTCTGATTCACCTTCTCTGATCACTAACTCTTTTCCTTTCTCAAACTTCTGGGCTTTGGAAGGCACCAACTCTACAGCTGTAGAGTCTTCAGTAGAGGCCTTCCTCTTGCTAGAAGTTAGAGGGGCTTCAGTTGAAAATCCAGTGATATAATCATCCATATTTACCTCTTTCTTTCTTTCAAGAGATGAAAAGCTCTGAAGTGGTGGAGTTCCATGCCTATAGATCTCCTCCAAAGTATACAAAGCAGGTGGAGATTGATGGAATATGCTTGTGATTGGTTGAGACACATCTTTATCAATTTCACTGGATAGCTCATCAACCACTCTCTCATCAATTTGACCAATCTCAGGTGCTTGTACCTCCATTTCAACATTCTTTTCTTGAACAACATCTTGAACTTTAGCTTGTACACCACCCATTGGTGCATCATCATCATCATTATCTGGCTTTTCTTCAGGCTGTTTGCATGGAGAATCATTTTTCCTTTTCTCCTTTTCTTTCTCTATATCCTCTTCAGTAGGATTAGCCTCATCAATGTTTAGTGGATCTGCAGCACTAGCTTCTGCAGACTCCATTAGAATTGCTTCTTTAGCCAATATTGTCAAGCCTTCAGTCTCAACTACCTGAGTGCTTCCTTCACCAATCTTCTGTGGTATCTCATCATCACTTTCAGAGCTTACCACATCATAATCAACTTCATATTGAGCTTCAGGATCTTGCTCAGTTATACGAGCAACATTCAAAGCTGCTGCTGCAGACTTTGTAATCTTCTTTCTTGAAGGTTCTTCAGTGATAATTTTCTTTCCTTTATCCTTTCTTTTCTTTCCAGCAATAAAATCATCAAGAAAGTTGGGCTTAAGCAATTTATCGACATCATTGCAATTAGTCCATTCAACTATCCATTCAAATAGCTTTCTTTCATCAGCTGCCAATTTCTCAAGTTCCTCTCTTACTAACCTCCATTCTTCAAATTTCTGTCTTTCTTCTTCTTCAAATTCCACTATCTCAACTGGAACAACAGGGAGTTGTTCAGTTTCAGGTTCTGGATCTTCAGTTTCTACAACTTGTTCTTCATCATTTTGTTCTTCAGACTGTGCAGTTGGCAAGTCTACAGCTGTAGACTTGATAGCTTCAACTTCTTCAGCTCCAACTTCTTTGGCTTTCTTAGAATGAAATTTCTTCTGTCTTTTCTCTCTATCAATCTCATCTTCTGAGTTAGTGGGTTCATCCACTATAAGCTTTCTCCTAACACTCTTCTTCTTCTTCTTCTTCTGTTCTTGTTTTTCTGGTTCTTTAGGCTCACTAATGATAGTAAGAACCAATTTCTCGTTCTTCTTCTTTCTTCTCTTAGATTCAGGGGCCATTGGAGCATCCACTGCTCCTCTCTTGAAGTTAGCTCTTCCTATGATTCTTTGAGTGATAATGGGCTTACCTCCATGCCCATTAAACAAAATAACTCCTACTTCCTTCAAAATGTAGTTCCGAAACAAACCAAAACCTTTGTTTCTTCCATCTTTCATCACATCCACACTTATATTCCTCAGAATCAGTTCTCCTATATCTATCTTAACCTCCTTCACAAATGCTATCATCAAATCCCACATGAGAATGGTGCCAACATCATGTCCAGCAGTTCTACATAATATGCATTTATCAATAACTTCATAGAGATGGATATACTCAACTGCTAGGTCTTTTCTTGAAGGTTCTTTTCCAGTTCTTTGGAAATGGCTTCTTTGCAGTGAATCTCCTCCAGTATCTTTCATCTTCTTCTGCAAAGTTGAGGTTGTCATGTGCATCACCTCCAATATTCAAGTGTAGGGCTCTGCAAATATCACCAGCTGTGATTTTCACATTCTTCCCTTGCATTTTAACTGACAAAGTCTTCCTTTCAACATCAGCAACTGCATTCTGGTAAAATTCGTGAACAATCTTGTCGTCGTAAGCTCCAGGGATATGAGTTAAACAATAGTGAACATCCTGATTCACTATGTTCTTCACAACATTTTCCATAGCATCAGTAGGATGCTTCTTCAAGATTTCATCGAAGTCGAACAATGCACCGAAAATTACTTTCATCGCCATGTTTCTGGGTTTCATTTAGTAGGGAATATGGAGTGTTTAAGGTTTCAGGTGAGGGTTCGAACAAGTAAAAATAAGATATAAAAAGGATGAAGGATCCTTTAAATACCTTTCCTTAAATAGTCATTAAGAACAGGGGTATAACGGTCTTTGACCTAAAATTTATGAGTGTTTGAATTCTGAACCAAATTTATAATTAAATTTGTCCAAAAATCTAACTCACAAAGATATTAATTCTATTTAAAATGTTTCACGTGCTCAAACATTTTATTAATAAAAAAGTTTGAATAAATCCAAGAATTCTTGTAACTTAGTACAAAAGTTTCTGAATTATATAGTGCTCCATTTATGTATCAGAATTGTACAAAGTACTGTAAGTTCACTAAGTTTGCAGTTGACAATCTTCGAATTTTGAAACTATACAGTTGGTAAGGAATCTGTAGATCTGGACTAAGTCTACAGCTGTAGAGTTCAACTCTATAGTTGAGTGACTTTGCAGCTGCAGTTTTCCTTTCTACTGCAATTTTCAATTTTCTAGGTTTGTCTTTGCAATTTAGTGAGTTTCACAGAGTCTTATTACAATTCTAACATTCCCAAATTTCCTCTCAAGATTGAAAATCTTGATTCACATAAAGGTTTAGTGAAAATATCAGCAAGATTCAAATCAGTATGAATCTTGGTCAATTTCATATCCTTTCTTTCAACATGATCTCTTATGAAATGATGTCTTACATCTATGTGTTTTGATCTAGAGTACTGTAACACTGGATTCTGTGTAATTGCAATAGCACTTGTATTATCAGAAAATATAGTTGTTTCTCTTGATTCAATCCCATAGTCTTGTAATTGATATTGCATCCATAAGATTTTAGCACAACAACTTCCAGCAGCAATGTATTCTGCTTCAGCTGTAGAAAGGGCAATCGAATTTTGCTTTTTACTATGCCATGCCACCAACCTTTCACCTAGGAATTGGCAAATCCCACTGGTACTCTTCCTATCAATCTTGCATCCTACAAAATCTGAGTCAGTGTACCCAATGAGTTCAATTCCTCCTTCTTTAGGATACCATAGTCCTAAATTTTGTGTGGATTTGACATATTTGATGATTTTCTTTACAGCATTTAAGTGTGATTCCTTAGGATTCACTTGGAATCTAGCACATACCCCAACTGTAAACATGATATCAGGTCTGCTAGCTGTAAGATATAGCAGTGATCCAATTAACCTCCTATATTTGGTTACATCAACACTTTTGCCATTCTCATCTTTGTCAAGATTCACAGAAGGTGTCATAGGTATATTGGTAGGCCTAGAATTGTCCATTCCAAATCTTTTTATTAGCTCTTGAGTATACTTAGCTTGATTGATGAAAATTCCATCATTCATTTGCTTAACTTGTAATCCCAAAAAGAAATTTAGATTTCCCATCATGCTCATTTCAAATTTCTAAGTCATGAGCTTAGAGAATTTTCTACACAATTCCTCATTGGTTGAGCCAAAGATTATGTCATCAACATAGATTTGGACAAGCAAAATATCATTCCCATGTTGTAATCTGAATAAGGTTTTGTCAACCATTCCCTTTTTGAATCCATTTTTGATCAAATGATCACAAAGGGTATCATACCATACTCTTGGTGCTTGTTTATGTCCATAAAGGGCTTTTCTAAGCTTATAAACCTTGTCTTCAGCTGTAGATTCCTCAAATCCTGGGGATTGTTCAACATACACTTCTTCAGAAAGTAAACCATTAAGAAATGCACTCTTTACATCCATTTGATAGACTGTAAAGTTCATATGTGCAGCATAGGCTAGAAAAATTCTTATAGCTTCTAATCTTGCAACTGGGGCAAAGGATTCATCAAAATCTATGCCTTCAGATTGACAATAGCCTTGAGCAACTAGCCTTGCTTTATTTCTGGTTACAATTCCATCTTCATCAAGTTTGTTCTTGAATACCCACCTAGTTCCAATCACTTTGTGATTCCTAGGTCTTGGAACAAGTTCCCATACTTGATTTCTCTCAAAACCATTCAATTCTTCTTGCATTGCAATAATCCAATTGACATCTTGCAGTGCTTCATGAATATCAGTAGGTTCTGAAGATGAAAGAAATGTAGCAAACATTGCCTCATGGATTTGTTTTTTAGTTTTCACAGCATCTGATGGGTTTCCAATTACATGTTCAGGGGGGTGATCTTTCAACCAAATCAAATCTGACACAGGTTCTAATCCTTGATCATTGTTCTCTACAGCTGTAGACTCACCTACTGCAGACTCATCAAGTCCTTTTGTTGGTGTTTCTACTTCTATTTGAACATTCTCATGGACTAGGACTTCAACACTCTCTAATGGTGGTAACTCAACAATTATAGTGCCAAAGCCTTTGTTGGTCAAATCTACAGGAGTTTTGATCTCAACATATTGCTGTTGACTTGTAACCGTAGAGTTATCCTCCTTAGAGTCTTCAGCAACTTCTTCAGAGGAGTTATGTTGTTCATAAAAAACAACATGTTGTGACTCTTCTACAATCATCAATCTTTTGTTATACACTCTGAATGCTTTGCTAACATTAAAATAACCAAGAAAGATACCTTCATCAGATTTTGAATCAAAAGTCTTAAGATATTCTTTCACATTATTCAGTATGAAGCATTTGCATCAAAAAAAGTGTAAATAAGAGATATTGGGAGTCCTTCCTTTCCATAACTCATATGGAGTCTTCTTATGATCTTTAACAATCAAGCATCTATTCATAGTATAGCATGTTGTGCTTGTGGCTTCTGCCCAAAATTTCTTAGGCAACTTTGCTTCAACAATCATTGTTCTTGCAGCTTCCTTGAGTGTCCTATTCTTTCTTTCAGCAACTCCATTTTTCTGTGGGGTTCTAGCTGCAGAGTATTCATGCATTATGCCATGTAGTGAGCAATACTCTTCAATAACTTGATTTGTAAATTTAGTTCCTCTATCTGATTTGATCTTCACAATCTTCAGATTTCTTTCATTCTGAATCCTTCTTAACAATTCTGGTAGCCGCTGTAGAGTTTCACTCTTCTTTCTTAGAAATATAGTCCAAGAAAATCTTGAGTAATCATCTACCACAACCAAAGTGTACTTCTTTCCACTAATACTTACTGGTTCTATGGGTCCAAAAAGATCCATATGCAGTAATTCACGTGTTCTTGATGTGCTTGAGTGAATTTTGTTCTTGAAAGTCTTCTTGATTTGTTTTCCTTTGATACAAGCATCACATAAGTGTTCCTTCCTGAACTTGGTGTTTGGCAAACCTCTTACAAGTTTGTTATTCACAAGTTCATTCATGGTTTTGAAGTTTATGTGATTCATCCTTTTGTGCCATAGCCAACTAACTTCATTGGAACTATTAGATAAAAAGTAGGTTGTTTCAGCTGCAGAGTTCCATTCTACAATGTAAACATTCCCTTTTCTAGTTCCTGTCAGTTTAGTTGTTTGGGATTCAACATCTTTGACTATGCAAGTATCTTGTGTAAAGTCTACAGTGTAGCCTTTGTCACAAAATTGACTCACACTAAGAAATTATGCTTTAAACCATCTACCAAATACACATCATTGATCTGAACATTTCCTTTGAGTAAACATCCTGATCCTTTAGCTGTTCCACTAGCATTATCTCCAAAAACAACTTTAGGACCTTTATGATCTTTCAGATTTTGTAGTAAACTCTTGTCTCCAGTCATATGTCTTGCACAACCACTGTCTATGTACCAAATCTCTCTTTTGGTGGTTGCAACATGTCCTGCAAAATAAAATGAGTTATTTAGGAATCCAATACTTTGGAT
Organism: Prunella vulgaris; assembly: GCA_026898435.1. NCBI lineage: Eukaryota > Viridiplantae > Streptophyta > Magnoliopsida > Lamiales > Lamiaceae > Prunella > Prunella vulgaris. The sequence continues at coordinate 53,953 of JAPKLY010000921.1, forward strand.
TTCCTCTAGTGTTACTCTTTGCAATCCAAGCCTTTTTGGGAGCTGTAGAGTTGTTAATTCTACAGTTCTTGCTTGATCCTCCTCTTTGAGTGCTTGAAGAGGGAGACATATCTGACATATTTCCATTCCAGAATCTATCAAAGTTGAGTCTTCTTTCCATATTTAGTTTATGATAGACTTCTTCTTCTGGCTGTAGGATTGACTCTGCAGTTTGTTTCAAGGTTATGTTTTGAAACACGGTTGAGACATCATCTTCAGAGTCATCCATTATCTCTTTGAACTGCTATCATGAGTTTGTTTTCCTTGATTTGTTCAGTTCCTTCACAAATCATTTCCAACTTTTCCCATATATCCTTTGCAGTTTTGCAGTTTTTGATCTTGCTAAACATAATTTTATCAAGTGAGTGATAAATAGTGTTCTTTGCAACATTGTCAAGGTTGGACCTTCTCTTGTCATCTCCAGTCCATTCCCTTCTGGGTTTGGGGATAATCAGAGCTAGTCTAGCTGACTGATCAGCTGCAGTGTTGACCTTTGTGATGGGTATGGGGCCATCCTCTATAATAGACCACATTTCATCATTGATTGCAGACAAGTGTGCTTGCATTCTAATTTTCCATTCATCATAGTCCTCAGCAGAGAACATTGGAACCTTGGATTTCACCATTTTGGGAGCCATGCAGGTATGCAGGTGTGTTTTTCAAAAACCAAAAGGATCTAGCTAGGTACTGATCAAAACAGTGTCAAGCCAACTACTCTGATACCACTTGTTGGTCCCTTAAAGTGGTCAAGGTCTAGAGGGGGGGGGGGGTGAATAGACCTTGAGGCCAAAAATAAATTTTCAAACTTTTCAAAAAGGAAGGATACTAGAACCTTGCAATATCCTTTTTTTTTTTAAGTTTAAAAGAGTAAGTCTACAAGAGTTTTTAAAACTGGACCACAAAGGTTACAGCTGTAGACTACAGAGTCTGCAGCTGCAGAGTTCAAAACTTTGCAAATCAAACAATCACTTGTAGACAAAATATCAGAGTAATTCTCACAATTAAAATTGTATTGAGAATACTTCAATGTGCAGCGAAATAAAGTGAGTGAACAACGAAAAACAATGTAAACAAGGCTTAACAGTTGAGTGACTTATGAAAGTCTACAGCTGTAGAGTCAGTTTCTGTGAAAAACACAGGAGTTTTATGCATTTCAGATTTTAAAACAATGATGAATGTAACAAGATAAATAAATATGCAAGAGCAAGAATATAAAGAACAAGAAGTAAAAAGACCAGATTTTATAGTGGTTCAGTGTCTATAAAGAGACAACCTACATACACTGTTACACCACTCAGGTGCCAAATTCACTAAGAAATGATCACAAAGATCAATACAAGTAGTTGCCCCTTAGAACTAGGTTCACTCAGATTCCTATTCTAAAAAGAGATAACCTACTCTATTCACTCAGAATATCAACTCACAAAGAGTTTTACAAAACCTCACAAAGAGATATCTACACTAAGTAGAAATTAAATCAGGTGAGGGAACAACAACAAAAGATGTGATTCTTACTAAGAAAGATCCTAACCAACTATCCTATGAATCACAAAGAATAAGAAACAGAAAAAGCTCTCTCAGGATATGCTGGCTGTAGACTTGCTTAGGTTGAATGCTTGTATGCTCGAGGTTGTTGTTGTTGCTTCCTCTCAGGACATCTTCTATTTATAGATTGAGTGGTGTGACTTATCCGTTGGAATTTTCAAATTTGAAAACCGGATAAGGCTCCTCTCTCTCTATTGGAATGTGTGAAGTGGTCCTCATCCTTCACACAGGATAGTACTGAATGTA
>JAPKLY010000921.1:60782-74329 GCA_026898435.1 Prunella vulgaris
TGACAATTTTCACCCTAAATTTGAATAAATAGGGTTTAAAACACTCAAATTAATAAATTTATTTAATCCATCAAAATGCATTGGAAATTGTGTAAATCCGGATCGAACAGTTAACTAACAAAATTTAACTGGAAAACTAGGGCCAATTAATAATCTTATCCGACTTTATTGATGGAATGAAATGCAACTTTAATCATTAGTTGTTATATATTAAAAAAATGAAGAGGTAAATTTCTTATTAATTTTATAAGATTACTTATACATTAATATTGAATATTTACATTTAATTCTTTGTAGTATCTTATTATCTTTTGATTGTTTATTCGTCATTAAGTATATTGTACCAATTAGTTTTAAATTATATAAAACAAATACAATCTCTTTGTCATAAAAATTCACGTGATTAGTTTTTTAACATAATTTCATACTAAAAATATTAAAAAAAATCCTTAATTTGATTTTTATGCACGATCAATTGATTTACGTGCGTATCAAGTGTATGCATGTATTTTGATCATATTTTAGTACTTTACACATTTTAATCTCGAATAAAGAACAAATGTTCATAATTTAGTATGAGTTCGTGTTAGTACCTTGGTTTAGATTTTGATGTATGCAAAACAATGTGTTTATTTGTTAATTTAATCTAACACTTGTATTGAGGAAATTGGTGTTTGAAACATATAGTTGTAAGTGAAGTCTGCAGCTGTGTATTTGATCAATCTACAGCTAAGACATGACCCTACAGCTGTAAGGTTTCTCTACAGCCGATTTTTGATATTGACAGGACTCTACAGCTGCAAGGTTTGAAGACTCTACAGCTGCAAAGAACCGTTTGAGGAAATGGTACAAGTCAGAGATTATTTGAAGACTATTAAGACCCTTAAGCACTATTAGTGTAGCTCTCAAGCACTCACTAAACTGTACTTAAGTGGAGATTATTTTCTAAAGAATCTGGAGGATAATGAAGATTAATTTCAAGGAGGCCAGAATTCTAAAGAAAAGGACATAGTACAATCAGTACTATCATGTGTGAAGGATGAGGACCACCTCACACATGCTAATGGAGAGAGAGGAGCCTTATCTGAATTTCAAATTTGAAATTCCCAACGGATAAGACACTCCACTCAATCTATAAATAGAAGAAGTCCTCAGAGGAAGCAACAACAACAACCTCGAGCATACAAGCATTCAACCTAAGCAAGTCGACAACCAACATACTTTCTGAGAGCTTTATTGTTTCATCTTTCTTTGTGATTTATAGGATAGTTGGTTAGGATTTTCTTAGAAAGAATCACACCTTTTTTTGTTGTTCCCTCACCTGATTTTATTTCTACTTAGTGTAGATATCTGTTTGTGATGTTTGTAAAAGTCTTTGTGAGTTGATATTCTGAGTGAATAGGATAGTTTATCTCTTTTTAGAATAGGAATCTGAGTGAACCTAGTTCTAAGGATGAACTACTTGTACTGATCTTTGTGATCACTTCTTAGTGAATCTGGCACCTAAGTGGTGTAACAGTGGATGTAGGTGGTCTTTTTATAGACACTGAACCACTATAAATCTCGTCTAATTACTTATTGCTCTTTATATTCTTGCTCCTGCATATTTACTTATCTTGTTACATTCATCATTGTTTTAAAATTTTAAGTGCATAAAACTCTTGTGATTTTCACAAAAACTGACTCTACAGCTGTAGACTTCGATAAGTCACTCAACTGTTAAGTCTAGTTTATATTGTTTTTCATCAATCACCCACTTTATTCCGCTGCACATTGAAGTATTCTCAATACAATTCTAATTGTGAGAATTACTCTGATAATTTTGTCTACAAGTGATTGTTTATCTTGCAAAGTGTTGAACTCTGCAGCTGCAAACTTCTTAGTCTACAGCTGTAACCTTTGTGGTCCTGTTTTAAAACTCTTGTAGACTTGTTATTTTAAACTTGAAAAAGGGCTACTGTAAGGTTCTAGAACCCATCCTTTTTGAAAAGTTTGAAAAATCTGATTTTGGACTCAAGGTCTATTCACCCCCCCTCTAGACTTTGACCACTTTAAGGGACCAACAAGTGGTATCAGAGCAGTTGGCTTGCCACTGCTTTGATCAGTACCTTGCTAGATCCTTTTGGTTTTAAAAACACACCTGCATACTTGCATGGCTCCCAAGATGGTGAAATTCAAGGTTCCAATGTTCTCTGCTGAGGACTATGATTAATGGAAGATTAAAATTCAAGCACATTTGTCTGCAATCAATGATGAAATATGGTCTATTATAGAGGATGGCCCTATACCTATTGTGAAGGTCAACACTGCAGCTGATCAGTCAGCTGGACTAGCTCAGATTATCCCCAAACCCAGAAGGGAATGGACTGAGGATGACAAGAGAAGGTTCAGTCTTGACAATGTTGCAAAGAATACTATTTATCATTCACTTGATAAAATTGTGTTCAGCAAGATCAAAAACTGCAAAACTGCAAAAGATATATGGGAAAAGTTGGAAATGATTTGTGAAGGAACTGAACAAATCAAGGAAAACAAACTCATGATAGCAGTTCAAAAGTTTGAGAACTTCAAGATGAAATCTGGTGAAACTCTTGAAAAGTTTGAATCAAGATTCGTTGAGATCCTCAATGAGCTAGACTCACTTGGTAAAGAGTACTCACAATGAGAAATGAACATGAAAGTTCTCAGAGGCTTACCTTCTGAATGGGACATGAAGGTCATTGCTATGAGAGAATCAAAGGATTTATCTAAGATATCCACCTTTGAACTCTTTTCAGACCTCAAAGCTTATGAATTTGACATAAGCAGAAGAAAAGAACCCGACAACAGTAAGGTTACATCTCTAGTTGCTGACAACCCTACAACTACAAGTTCTGATGATGAAGACTTGGCTCTTTTCATAAAGCAGCTCAAGAAGTTTGGCAAATGGACCAAGAAGAAGCAGTTCACTCCTAAGGAAGATGGTAAGGTGAAATCTACAGCACCTAACTCAACTTATTTATGTTATAACTGCAGAAAACCACGACACTACATCAAAGATTGTCCTTATCCCAAAGCTGAGAAGTACACTGATGAAGAAAAGAGACTCAGAAGAGATAAAAAGAAAAGGTTTGACAAGGAGAGAATTAGAGCACTACTTTCTGAGTTTGATAAAAACCAGGAAGACTGTCCCTCTTGTTCTCAAAAGTTAACTACAGATTTAGAGGACTCAGACTCTACAGACTCAGATGAAGAAGCCCTGATCTGTCTTATGGCTAAAGATGAAGAGGTATGCTCATCATCATCAAGTTATATTACAGAAAAGGATTCTTCCAGTGACATGCTAAGTGCAATCCAAAGACTCCAAGAGGAAAATGAAGATCTTAGAAGAGATAATCACATTGGAAGAGAACATGTGAAAGCTTTGTTAGCTGGAGTATAAAATGCTGAGAAACAACTGTAGATTCTACAAGAACTGAAGGAAGGTTACAGTTGTTTAAAGGAGGACAATGAAGAGCTTTTCAATGAAGCAAGTTGTAGAGCTGCAGATTGTGCTGAATTGAAGGAAACAATCAGAAATCAAGAACTGATGATAGCTGAACTTGAAGAACACAATGCCTATCATCAAAAGAAGTTAGATTGTTTTGGAAAATCATCCAAACAATTAAAGAAGATGCTGTCTGAGCAAAGGCACTCAAATGTTTTGACTGGAATAGGATATAGCCCTTGTGTCTGGATGAAGTACTTGCAAAAGTCAATTCCAAGCCCTGAGAGAAAGTTTATCAAAGAAACAACTCCTGAAGAGACTTTAGATTCAACCCTACAGCCAGAAGATTTGAAATTCTTGAATTCATTCAAAGAATTATCACCTAGAAGACAACAAAAGATCAAAGAGATCATGGATGATTCTGAAGAAGATGTCTCAAATATGTTTCAAAACATAACTTTGACACAAACTGCAAAATCAATCCTACAGTCAGAAGAAGAAGTCTATCATAAATTGAATATGGAAAGAAGACTCAACTTTGATAGATTCTGGAATGGAAATATGTCAGATATGTCTCCCTCTTCAAGCACTCAAAGAGGAGGATCAAGCAAGAACTGTAGAATTAACAACTCTACAGCTCCTAAAAAGGCTTGGATTGCAAAGAGTAACACTGAAGGAAATCCAAAGTATTGGATTCCTAAATAACTCACTTTACTTTGCAGGGACATGTTACAACCACAAAAAGAGAGATTTGGTATATAGACAGTGGTTGTGCAAGACATATGACTGGAGATAGAAGTTTACTACAAGATGTAAAAGATCATAAAGGTCCTAAAGTTGTTTTTGGAGATAATGCCAGTGGAACAGCTAAAGGATCAGGATGTCTACTTAGTGTGAGTCAATTTTGTGACAAAGGCTACTCTGTAGACTTTACACAAGACACTTGCATAGTCAAAGATATTGAATCCCAAGCCACTAAACTGACAGGAACTAGAAAAGGAAATGTTTACATTGTAGAGTGGAACTCTGCAGCTGAAACAACATGCTTTCTAGCTAATAGTTCCAATGAAGTTAATTGGCTATGGCACAAAAGAATGAATCACATAAACTTCAAAATCATGAATGAACTTGTGAATAACGAACTTGTAAGAGGTTTGCCAAACACTAAGTTCAAGAAGGAACACTTATGTGATGCTTGTGTCAAAGGGAAACAAATCAAGAAGACTTTCAAGAACAAAACTCACTCAAGCACTTCAAGAACACTTGAATTAGTGCATATGGATCTTTTTGGACCCATAGAACCAGTAAGTATAAGTGGGAAGAAGTATACATTGGTTGTTGTAGATGATTACTCAAGAATTTCTTGGACTGTGTTTCTAAGAAAGAAGAGTGAAACTCTACAGCGGTTACCAGAATTGTTAAGAAGGATTCAGAATGAAAAGAATCTGAAGATTGTAAAGATCAGATCAGATAGAGGAACAGAATTTACAAATCAAGTGATTGAAGAGTATTGTTCACTTTATGGCATATTGCATGAATACTCTGCAGCTAGAACCCCACAGCAAAATGGAGTTGCTGAAAGAAAGAATAGAACACTCAAGGAAGCTGCAAGAACCATGATTGTTGAAGCAAAGTTGCCTAAGAAATGTTGGGCAGAAGCCACAAGCACTGCATGCTGTACTCAGAATAGATGCTTGATTGTTAAGGATCATAAGAAGACTCCATATGAGTTATGGAAAGGAAGGACTCCCAATATCTCTTATCTACACTTTTTTGGATGCAAATGCTTCATACTGAATAATGTGAAAGAATATCTTAAAACTTTTGATTCAAAGTTAGATGAAGGTATCTTTCTAGGTTATTCTAATGTTAGCAAAGCATTTAGAGTTTATAACAAAAGATTGATGATTGTGGAAGCTTCACAACATGTTGTTTTTTATGAACAACATAGCTCCCCTGAAGAAATTATTGAAGACTCTAAGGAGGACAACTCTACAGTTACAAGTCAGCAGCACTATGTTGAGATCAAAACTCCTGTAGATTTGACCAACAAAGGCTTTGCCACTATAATTGTTGAGTTACCACCATTAGAGAATGTAGAAGACCTAATCCATGAGAATGTTCAAACAGAAGTAGAAACACCAACAAAAGGACATGATGAGTCTGCAGTAGGTGAATCTACAGCTGTAGAGAACAATGATCAAGGATTAGAACCTGTGTCAGATTTGATTTAGTTGAAAGATCACCCCCCTGAGCATGTAATTGGAAACCCATCAGATGCTGTAAAAACCAAAAAACAAATCCATGAGGCAATGTTTGCTATATTTCATTCATCTTCAGAACCTACTGATATTCATGAAGCACTGCAAGATGTCAATTGGATTATTGCAATGCAAGAAGAATTGAATGGTTTTGAGAGAAATCAAGTATGGGAACTTGTTCCAAGACCTAGGAATCACAAAGTGATTGGAACTAGGTGGGTATTCAAGAACAAACTTGATGAAGATGGAATTGTAACCAGAAATAAAGCAAGGCTAGTTGCTCAAGGCTATTGTCAATCTGAAGGCATAGATTTTGATGAATCCTTTGCCCCAGTTGCAAGATTAGAAGCTATAAGAATATTTCTAGCCTATGCTGCACATATGAACTTTACAATCTATCAAATGGATGTAAAGAGTGCATTTCTAAATGGTTTACTCTCAGAAGAAGTGTATGTTGAACAACCACCAGGATTTGAGGAATCTACAGCTGAAGATAAGGTTTATAAGCTTAGAAAAGCTCTTTATGGACTTAAACAAGCACCAAGAGCATGGTATGATACCCTATGTGATCATTTGATCAAAAATGGATTCAAAAAGGGAATGGTTGACAAAACCTTATTCAGATTACAACATGGGAATGATATTTTGCTTGTCCAAATCTATGTTGATGACATAATCTTTGGCTCAACCAATGAGGAATTGTGTAGAAAATTCTCTAAGCTCATGACTGAGAAATTTCAAATGAGCATGATGTGAAATCGGAATTTCTTTTTGGGATTACAAGTTAAGCAAATGAGAGATGGAATTTTCATCAATCAAGCTAAATATACTCAAGAGCTTATAAAGAGATTTGGAATGAATAATTCTAGGCCTACCAATATACCTATGGCACCTTCTGTGAATCTTGACAAAGATGAGAATGACAAAAGTGTTGATGTAACCAAATATAGGAGACTAATTGGATCATTGCTATACCTTACAGCTAGCAGACCTGATATCATGTTTGCAGTAGGTGTATGTGCTAGATTCCAAGTGAATCCTAAAGAATCACACTTAAATGCTGTAAAGAAGATCATCAAGTATGTCAAATCCACACAAAATCTAGGATTATGGTATCCTAAAGAAGGAGGAATTGAACTCATTGGGTACATTGATTCAGATTTTGCAGGCTGCAAGATTGATAGAAAGAGTACTAGTGGGATCTGTCAATTCCTAGGTGAAAGGTTGGTGGCATGGCACAGTAAAAAGCAGAATTCAATTGCTCTTTCTACAGCTGAGGCAGAATATATTGCTGCTGGAAGTTGTTGTGCTCAAATCTTATGGATGCAGTATCAATTACAAGACTATAGGATTAATTCAAGAGAAACAACTATATTCTGTGATAATACACGTGCTATTGCAATTACACAGAATCCAGTTTTACACTCTAGATCGAAACACATAGATGTAAGGCATCATTTCATAAGAGATCATGTTGAAAGAAAGGATGTGAAATTAACAAAGATTCATACTGATTTGAATCTTGCTGATATTTTCACTAAACCTTTATCTGAATCAAGATTCTCAATATTGAGAGGTAATTTGAGAATGTTGGAATTGTAAAAAGATTTTGTGAAAATCATTAAATTGCAAAGACAAGCCTAGAAAATTGAAAATTCAGTAGAAAGGAAATTTGCAGCTGCAAAGTCACTCAACTGTAGAGTTGAACTCTACAGCTGTAGACTTAGCTCAGGACTGCAAATTCCTTATCAACTGCATGATTTCAAAAATTCGAAGAATGTCAACTGCAAACTTAGTGAACTTACAGTACTGTGTACAATTCTGATGATTAAATGGAGCACTACATAATTCAGAAACTTTTGTACTAAGTTACAGAAATTTTTGATTTATTCAAACATTTTGATTAATAAAATGTTTGAGCACGTGTGACATTTTAAATGGAATTAAATTTTATGAGAGTTAGATTTTTGGACAAATTTAATTATAAATTTGGTTCAAAATTCAAAAGCTCATACATTTTAGGTCAAAGACCGTTATACCCCTGTTCTTAATGACTTTTTAAGGAAAGGTATTTAAAGGACAGTTCATCCTTTTTATATCTTACTTTAACATTTCGTATCCCCTAAAACCTTAAACACTCCCTATCCCCTACTCAAAGAAACTAAGAAACATGGCGATGAAAGTGATATTCGGTGCTTTATTCGACTTTGATGAGATCTTAAAGAAGCATCCCACTGATGCTATGAAAAACGTTGTGAAGCACATTATTAATCAAGGTGTTCATTACTGCCTGACCCATATTCCTGGAGCTTTTGATGACTTGATAGTTCATGAGTTCTACCAGAACGCTGAAGCAGATGTTGAGAGGAAGACTCTATCAGTGAAACTACAAGGAAAAAGTGTGAATATTACAGCTGGTGATATTTGCAGAGCTTTACACTTAAGGACTGGAGGTGATGCACATGACAACCTCAACTTTGCAGATGAAGATGAAAAATACTGGAGGAGATTCACTGCAAAGAAGCCATTTCCAAAGAACTGGAAGAGAACGTTCAAGAAGGCAGACTTAGCAGTTGAGTATATCTATCTTTATGAAGCTATGGATAAATGTCTATTATGTAGGACTGGTGCTCATGATACTGGCACTATTCTTATGTTGGATTTAATGATAGCTTTTTTGAAAGAAGTTAAGATAGATATTGGAGAATTGATTCTGAGGAATATTAGTGTTGATGTGATGAAAGATGGAAAGAACAAAGGTTTTGGCTTGTTCTTGAATTATATCCTAAAGGAGGTAGGATTTTCATTGTTTAATGGGCATGTAGGAAAACCCATTATTTCTCACAGAATAATAGGAAGAGCCAATTTCAAAAGAGGAGCTGTGGATGCTCCTATGGCTCCTGAATCTAAGAGGAGAAAGAAGAAAGCAGAGAGGAAGGTTCTTACTATTATTAGAGAACCAAAAGAACCAGAAAAGAAGAAGAAAAAGAGTGTAAGAAGGAAACTCTTAGTGGATGAAGCCACTGATTCAGAAGATGAAGTTGATAGAGAAAAATCCACAGAAGTTGAAGCTGACAAGTCTACAGCTGTAGACTTGCCAATTGTGCAGTCTGAAGTACAAACTAATGAGAAACAGTTTGTAGATGCAACTAAACAATTTTTTGAACAAATTGAAACTCCTGAACCTGAGACTGAACAACTCCCTGTTGTTCCAGTTGAGAGGGTTGAAGAATTTGAAGAGGAGAGGCAAAAGTTTGAGGAATGGAAGCTAGTAAGAGAAGAACTTGAGAAGTTAGCAGCTGATGAGAGGAATTTATTCCAGTGGATAGTTGAATGGACTAACTACAATGATGTCAATGAACTGTTAAAGCCTAATTTCCTTGATGATTTTATTGCTGGAAAGAGAAGGAAAGATAAAGGAAAAGAAAAACAGATTATCACTGAAGAACCTGCAAGAAAGAAAATCACCAAGTCTGCAGCCGCAGCTTTGAAAGTTGTTCTTATGACTGAAGAAGATCCAAAGGCACAATATGATGTTGATTATGATGTGGAAAGCACAGATAGTGATGAAGATATGCCACAGAAGATTGGAGAAGGAAGTAAACAAATTACTGAAGCTGAAGGCTTAAATATCTTGGCTAAGGAAGCTATTTTAATGGAGTCTGCAGGAGCTAGTGCTGCAGATCCAGTGAATGTTGATGAAGCTAATCCAACTGAAGAGGATTCTGAAAAGGAAAAGGAGAAAAGAAAGGATGATTCTCCTTGCAAAGACCCAAAAGATAAGCCAGATAATAATGATGATGATGGCAATGATGATGCCCCAATGGGTGGTGCACACGTTCAAACCCTAATTCAAGCTGATGTTCAAGAAAAGACTGTGGAAATTGTTGATCAAGCAATTGAAAAGTCCAAGCTGATGAAAGAATTGTGGATGAGCTATCAAATAAGATTGATAAAGATGTATCTCAACCCATCACAAGCATATTTCATCAATCTCCAGCTATAGAGTTGGTGCCTTCTAAAGCTCAGAAGTTTGTGAAAGGAAAGGAATTAGTCATAATGGAAGGTGACTCTGAGGAAGAAGACAGTGATACAAATCCTCAGATGACACATAAAGAAGTTGTTACACATCTGAAGAATTTAGAGGAATCATTTAAGAGCATTGAAACTGCAATTTTGAAGCAAGTCAAGCTAGTTCCTGATGCTATAATCTCTCAAAATGTAAGAAAAGGTATGGAAGATCTAGTAAAGAAATTTGAGGAGAGAAGCTCAGAGGAGAAGAAGGTCCTTGAGAAATTTTTTAAAGCTGTTATTGACAGCTTAATGGATCAAAATACTGAAATCAGAAAAGAAAGTAGTCAGAAATCACTGATCTATAGTCAGATATCAAGCAGATAAAGAATGACTCTTTTGATCTGAAGGTAGAAGTGAAAGCAATGAAGAAAGAAATGACAAGGATGATTACTGGAAATGACTCTCTAAAGTTGGATTTAATGAACAAGCTTAACTCTATTTTGTCACACATTGATGTTGGCAAAAAGGGGGAAAGAAATATTGAAAGAGAGATCAAAGAAGGAGATCAAGCCATTGAGAATATCCTTGAGAATGTAAAGGATATTGGAAAGGCATGGGCAAAAGACATTGAAGCTGCAAAGTCTAAGAAACTGGGAGATCAAGCTGAAGAAAGAAGTCAAGTTGATCAGACTAAGGGAAGTTCTAAAGAAGGCAAGATTATACTGCTCCCTAAGTCTACAGCTCAGAAATCTACAGTTCACACTCAGAAACCTTTTGGTTATTGGGAACAAACTGTGAAGGAATCTAGAGAAAGAAGAAAAGAGAAGGAAGAGAAAGAAAGAAAGGCGAGACAAGAAGAGAAAATTTCTGATGAACCTACAACAGTTGTGATTGCTCAACCCTTGAATGTTCAACCATTGAGCATGGTGCCTATTGAAGATTCTGAGGAAAGAGTTAATCAAATGAAGGCTGAATTTGATAAATTATGGAAGGAATTTTTTAGCATTTGCAACAAGCACACTGTAATTAAGAAAATCAAACTCAAGAAAGATAGGTTTCAAAAATTCAAAGATCTGAAGGCTGATGGATCACTGTACAAGGGAGACAATGCTAGACTCCTTGGTGGAAAGATCAAGAGGATTCCACTACCTAAGAAGGTGTACAAATCTAAGAAGGAAGAAGAAGAAGTTGAAGCTTATGAACTTCAAATGTTATTAAAATATCTTGAAGAAGATGAGAAAAACATGAAGTTAGTGGAGCAAGGGATTCTGAAACCTCAAGATGAAGATTCTGATCATTCTGATGAAGAAAGAGATGCAGACCCTAAGCACAGAAGAAGATGAAGATCATGTTCTAGATTAGACACTAAAACTGTTTAGTTTTTAGTCTAATTACCCTACTGTAAGCTGTATCTTGAACCTCTGTTTATTTATGCAGCTCTGTGCTTTGTGCTTTGTGCTTTATGTTTTGTGCTTTGTTCTGTTTTATTTCCTGTTGTCTTGTGCTCTGTCTTGTTTTTGCTCTGTTTCTTATTGTTTTGTGTTTTTAAAGACAATTTCTTATTGTCTTTGTCTTGTTTTGTTGTTTGTTTTGCCAACATCAAAATAGGGGGAAATTATTAGTACCTTGGTTTAGATTTTGATGTGTGCAAAACAATGTGTTTATTTGTTAATTTAATCTAACACTTGTATTGAGGAAATTGGTGTTTGAAACATATAGTTGTAAGTGAAGTCTGCAGCTGTGTATTTGATCAATCTACAGGTAAGACATGACCCTACAGCTGCAAGGTTTCTCTACAGCCGATTTTTGATATTGACAGGACTCTACAGTTGCAAGGTTTAAAGACTCTACAGCTGCAAAGAACCGTTTGAAGAAATGGTACAAGTCAGAGATTATTTGAAGATTATGAAGACCCTTAAGCACTATTAGTGTAGCTCTCAAGCACTCACTAAACTGTACTTAAGTGGAGATTATTTTCTAAAGAATCTGGAGGATAATGAAGATTAATTTCAAGAAGGCCAGAATTCTGAAGAAAAGGACATAGTACAATCAGTACTATCCTGTGTGAAGGATGAGGACTACCTCACACATGCCAATGGAGAGAAAGGAGCCTTATCTGAATTTCAAATTTGAAATTCCCAACGGATAAGACACTCCACTCAATCTATAAATAGAAGAAGTCCTCAGAGGAAGCAACAACAACAACCTCGAGCATACAAGCATTCAACCTAAGCAAGTCTACAGCCAACATACTTTCTGAGAGCTTTATTGTTTCATCTTTCTTTGTGATTCATAGGATACTTGGTTAGGATTTTCTTAGAAAGAATCACACCTTTTGTTGTTGTTCCCTCACCTGATTTTATTTCTACTTATTGTAGATATCTCTTTGTGAGGTTTGTAAAACTCTCTGTGACTAGATTTTCTGAGTGAATAGTGTAGTTTATCTCTTTTTAGAATAGGAATCTGAGTGAACCTAGTTCTAAGGGGGAACTACTTGTACTGATCTTTGTGATCACTTCTTAGTGAATTTGGCACCTAAGTGGTGTAACAGTGGATGTAGGTGGTCTTTTTAGAGACACTGAACCACTATAAATCTGGTCTATTTACTTATTGCTCTTTATATTCTTGCTCCTGCAAATTTACTTATCTTGTTACATTCATCATCGTTTTAAAATCTTAAGTGCATAAAACTCTTGTGATTTTCACAGAAACCGACTCTACAGCTGTAGACTTTGATAAGTCACTCAACTGTTAAGTCTAGTTTATATTGTTTTTCATCAATCACTCACTTTATTCCGCTGCACATTGAAGTATTCTCAATACAATTCTAATTGTGAGAATTACTCTGATAATTTTGTCTTCAAGTGGTTGTTTATCTTGCAAAGTTTTGAACTCTACAGCTGCAAACTTCTTAGTCTACAGCTGTAACCTTTGTGGTCCTGTTTTAAACTAGGAAACTAAACAGTGGGCTAGGGCCAATTAGTAATCTTATCCGACTTTATTGATGGAAGTAAACACAGCTTTAATCATTAGTTGTTATATATAAAAAAAATAAAGAGATAAATTTCTTATTAATTTTATAAGATTAATTATACATTAATATTAAATGTTTATATTTAATTCTTTGTAGTATCTTATAAGCTTTTCATTGTTTATTCGTCATTAATATAGCACAAATACAATCTTTTTGCCATAAAAGTTCACGTGATCAGTTTTTTGACATAATTTCATACTAAAAAAATTCCTTAATTTGATTTTTATGCATGTCAATTAGTTTGCGTCCGTATCAAGTGTATGAATATATTTCCATCATATTTAAGTACTTTATATTTTTTAATCTCCATTACTAAAGAACAGATGTCTACATAAATTATAAGTTTGAGTTCGTTTTTAATTAAAATACTGAAAATCATATAATTTGTTTGTGTTAAATTTATGCAATACAATAAATTTCAAATACCAATTAAAAACGTAAATATAGAAAGGGGAAAAATGTTTTTTTAGGACCGTAATTATAGGGTAGTTGGAATTTAAGGACAATATGTTTTCGAGGTTGGAAAAGTAGGACAATATGTTTTCAAGCTTGGAAAAGTAGGACAATATGTTTTCAGGCTTGGAAAAGTAGGACAATAACTTTGGAAAAGTAGGAAAAGTAGGACAGTAACTTTGAAAAGTTGTAAATCTAGGCCAATTTTTCAAAGTTATTGTCCTACTTTTCCAAAAGTTATTGTCCTACTTTTCCTAATTTTCTAAAGTTATTGTCCTACTTTTCCTACTTTTCCAAAGTTATTGTCCTACTTTTCCAA
>JAPKLY010000921.1:74729-100288 GCA_026898435.1 Prunella vulgaris
ATCACAAAGTTGATGTCGATAGTTTCTCTATGGTTCTGTGGGAACTGGTCACAAATAGCACCCCCTTCAAGGGCCGGAACAGCATAATGGTGGCATATGCTGATTGTGTTTTATGGATAAACATTGTATTATGATTGTGTTTTATGGATAAACAAGGGAAATACATTGTATTATGATTGTGTTTTATGGATAAACATTGTATTATGATTGTGAATTCTTAAGCGCTGATCACCACAATAACCAACATTCAGTTTTTATAATTTATGTGAATTTTCACTTCACAAAAAACATAGGACATAACTTCTAATACTATATTTAGCAATGAAAACATGATAGAACATGTGGGAGGATTGCGAATAAATTCACTCACACTCCATTTGGATGGATGGATTTGAAAATGAATGGATTTAAACAAAAATTCATGTAAAAAAGCATACATTTTAAGTTAGGAATTATAAAGAGATGGGAGAGAAGGATAAAAGTAAAGAAAATGAGTAATGAAAGGGTAGAGAGGAGGGATTTCACAAATGTCGACATGGGTATGAAGAGGATTTAGAATTTCTCCATTTTAAACATAAAATGAAATCTAAGTATTTGTAAATTCATGGACAGTGTGGTTATTTGTGTGTGAAATCCATGGATTTCAAATCCACCCATCCAAATGGAGCCTCAAGTATAAAATAATTAATGTTTTCAACTCTTATCAATCTAAGTAAAATCTTTAAGTACAAAAATCAACTAATATGTTCACAAGTTATTTTCAAATTAATGCAACATGATCAAGTGCTTAGTTCATAAATTTTCTCTCATGCAAGTGTATTACTCCTCACTCAAAGTATGTATATGAAGATGTATACTTTCAAAAATCTATTCATACAAATACACAACTATACTAAGGTCTTCATCACAAGTTAAGTGATCAACTAATTAATAATCAATGATAATTTTTTATTTTTGGTTGTAATATTGACTCTTTGATTGGAAAATTTGGATAAATTGACTTATACGCTAGTGGAGTCAGAGGTAAAAACACATGTACAGATATCTGAAAGTTGCAACTCAAATTTCTAAACTCCAACAATTTACATGTTCTTATTTTTCTTGCAAAAAAATACCTCGCTAAGACCATACCAAACAATTTTTGACAAGATTGTTTCTTTTTATTTAATATTTTTTTTTTCACTTGTTAGAATCAGGGATGCAATCCGCAATTGAATCACTCAATAAGAACTAAGCGAACTAAGATAGACAATAATAAAATAAAGGGAAAATAATTTTTGTCGTCCTTTATTTTTGCATATTATATTTCGGTTCTCTTGACTATTAAAATTATATTTTAGTCCTTTAAATTTAAAAAAAAAATCAATTTTTGTCCTTTATCTTTCAAAAAAATTATATTCATCCTTTATCTTTATAAAAAATTTGATTTTCATCTTTAATCTTTTCAATAAAATTTGATTTCCATCCTTTTTAAAAGATAAAATACTAAAATCAAATTCTAATAGCTAGTGGAGGACCCAAATCATAATAGGTTAAAGATAAGGGACGGAAAAAAATATTTTCAATCTTTAAAGGATCTACGTCCATGGAGGATTAGGGCATACTTTAAAGGATCTACTAAAATCAATTTAAGAGTTTATATAGTTCGATCTTTAAAGGATCTACGTCCATGGAGGATTAGGGCATACTTTACTATAATATCTATCAAGAAGGGGCACCGGATAATCAGATCCATAAACCTTGTGCTTTTGAATTGACATTGTCTTCGTCTTTGTCTTGTCCATGTCTTTGTCGTTCATCACTACTAGCTTCCTCCTTCTCGACACCTCTGACAAGACTCGTTGCTTTGATGGTCCAAAGGAGATGTTAATTGATATAAAATAGCTATTCTGCTTGTTGTGTCCAGGAGTTGCTCCATTTAATCCTGTCGGGGCAATGACGAACGAGAATATGAACTTAGATCCAACACCTAAAATGAGTCAGTATCATCCTCTATCTTGTTTTTTCTCCATGTTTTCTATATATCGAGCCAATCTCGATCTCCACATAAAGAAGGTGAGCAAGGATGGTTTCGAAGCCTCAAGCAGATGGTGTTATGAAGCTACCATCTAAATTAATTAGAACTTGCAGAAAGTAATGGTTGAAGATAACCCATAATGTAAACAACGGAAATACGTTGTATTGTATTTGTGTTTTAATGTATTATTTTGATATAAGGATAATGCAAATTTTTTCTTTCAATCTAATTGCGTCCAAATTTTATTTCTTCGAAGACCTAATTTTTTTTATCGTCTTTTCATATAAGCACCGAACACACCCAATTTTTATAATCCATGTTAAGTTTCTTATCAAGGCAGTTATAACAAGTGATTTTGATTTAATATATCTATGTTAATTTATAAATATTTCATTCCAAAAACTATATTTAGGTTGAAAATTTTATTGAGAAAAACATATTATTAAAATGTCACTTGATATTTAAGTATAGTTTTATGAGATTATTACATCTATACTCTTTTTTTCATGTTGAATCACATCTAAGGCCTTTGCTTTTTCCAAATACCAACCAAGGCCATTTTTTCATACATATGCCCTTCATCTTTGAATTTAATTACTTCAATGCCATCTATTTTTCTGAGCAAAACGTCCCATACAGCTGTACCCATCAAATCATTTATTATTGCCTGATAAACAGCTGGACCCATCTAATAAACACTATTGAAATTTCAAATTGTCTTTCTCTCTCGTAACATTCTCTCCCCTCTCTCTAAATTCTCTCTCATTTGGCTCTGAAAAGACAGTGTTGGCTGGAAAAAAGGGAAGTGCGGATCCCGGTCAGGTGGGTGTGGCGGTTTCTGGCGTTGAGAGAGAGAACTCGCATCCCATGGATTTCGGTGTTACAGAGGAAAACTTTGTCTCTTCTTTCCGGCGTGGTCAGGCTTCAAGCGACAAAATGGAGTGGTGGCTCTGGCTTCAGAATTCCGGCATGGATGGAGGTTTCCGGCGGACGTTCGAAGTTCACCGCTGTCTAGAAAGTCGCGTGACCAGAACTGTACCGCTACCACTCTGCCCTGTTCGCCGATCCGAAGCCGGAATCGATCTACAACTCTGTATCAACAGCCGCCGGAAACTGAAGGCGCCTCTGATCGCCGAATCGCACACCTGCCCGCCGGAGACCAAGTTTTCGAGATGACCTGAGGCATTTAATTAGGAGAGAGAGAAATGGATGGAAGTTTTAGAGAGAGAAAGAGGGAGGAGAATTTCCGGTAGACAGAGGATAAGCGAGTTTCGTAATTCCGACGGTAGGCGACTGTGAATTAGGGTGCTGGAACAGAGGTATGACCATCGGCCATTAATTCCGGCACAGGCGAGTTTCAAAATTTTATAAACCTGTTTATATTTAAATCTTCAAAGAATATACATTTTCGTGTTTTTAAATTCTCTCTCTCACTCACAACCTGTTTATTTTTACATCTTCAAAGAATATCCATGTGAGGTTGTCTGGATGATTTGAACTTCATGTGATTTTGAGGGATTTGAAATACCTCAATGTACCTTCAATTAAAATGCTACCTGAGATGGATTTCAGTATATGAGAGAGGGTCATGGAGGGTTTCCTTTTTCTTCAATTTAAAAGGTTTTTGAGGTATTCCTGATTGTTGTTGCTATTCATTTTCTGCCTTTTGAGTCTTTTGCTATCACGTGATGTTGCTCTAAGTTTAATTTTGTGGGTTTTCTTTTTTTAATTATGATTCGTATTTGAACCATTGAGTTTGTTGGGCACTAATTTGAGAAAATAAGAAATTGAAAATGTTTTGGGGTTTCTGAGAATTATACACGGAAAAGAAGAATGTGGCGCATGGTATTGTAATATTCATATGATGCAAGAACTGTATCTGAAGAAGCTTGAGAAGTGAAGGCTCCAGATTATGTGCATTTTTTGTTATGTTTCTTTTTTCTTTTTTTAAATTTTAATATAAATTTATGTATTGATTGACCGTAGTATTTCAACCAGGTAGAAGATCTTTTCACCTGGGGTCACGAATGAAGTTGCGTTGTCCAATCTGCAAAGGGAAAAAAAGAATTTTGTGAGCTGAAGGTGTTCGACGAATTGCCCGAATGAAAAATTAGTTGTTTTTGATGAGATTATCCTTACTTTGATTTGTTTACTGGGTAGACAAGAACAGGCCCATTGTTTGTATCTGTTAGAATTTTGCCGAAAACACCTTCTGCGAAGGTGGAAATCTTGCTTCTAGGAACAAGAAGGTTGAGCCATGGGTGTGGAAGATCCCAGAGCCCTTTTGTGCGTAGGCTAAGCTCTGCTATGGGTGTGGAAGATCCTTGAAAAAATGAAAACAATTCTCATTCTTCCCAGCTTTTGGGCCTGAATTTTTAACATATGCATGTATCAAAATAAATTAATTCCTAACATCAACCCAATTTATTTTCTTCATTTCATACAATTAATAATAGTATCTATTTTGCTCAATTAAAGCTCATATTTCTATCCAATAAAATATGGCAGATCAAAAGAAATTAATCCCAAATGGTATTTTAATTGGGAACTCACAATTGGGTCTTTAACTTGAGAAATGCGCTGCCAATATATATATGAGTGGGCTTTAAAACAAAAAATAACTCAATGGTACACTTGTAATTCACAGGAAAAGAGACTGACCGGAATTTATTCGTCCGGAAAATAAAAAAAAAGCTACAATAATAGCTATGGTACAATAATTATGTCAATGGTACAATAATTAGATCAATGGTACACAAATATATTGTACCATTCGTCACCGGCAATAAGTACTTATGAGATGTGACTTGAACAGTGTACGATTTGACGTGAACAGTGCAAGATGTGACGTGAATAGTGCTTGATTTGACATACTGTCACATCACTTTTACACATTCATAATTCGCGGTACACAACTATACTCACCGGTACACAACCTATTTCTTGTCAGACAACTTTTTTTACTACTATTTGCTTTATTTGTATTGTCCCATCAGTAATAGTTAGGTTACGTAGTATTAGAAAAAGCCTATTATGCTCCTAAATGAAATATAGGTAACATAGGTGTCCTTCTATGTGTATTACTCTTAACAATTGGCTCCCTATGTAACTGACCCTAGTTTTATTTACATGCAACTAATATTTATGCGCATACAAAATTTCTGGTTTTGCTAATTTTTTTCAATTCTTGTTTTACGGATTTTAAAGCACAGTAGAATTAATTATCTCTTTCGTATTCTACTGAATTTAAAAATATGAGAATAATGTTCCCTATAACATAATCGCTTAATATATTAGGTATGCTATTTTAAGGAAAACAAATTATGTGTATATAAAGTATCTGAAATCTATCAAATAATAGTGCTAACTGTCGGCTATTTATAGAAGGAAAAGACAGGAGAAAATAAGTTGCATAAAGTAACTTACATCTCTAAAAAGTCTATAAATGTTGGACGCTTTTATTTTGCCTTTGAACCATGCTGATTAATTAAGTTTTTAATTTTTAAAAAAATTTATTTTATTTGTAAAAATATTTTTTTGTTAAAATTTATATACAACTGTCAATTTAATTCTGTTTACTTCACTGGAATGAGATGAATTAGTTGTACTATTGTGATAAATATTAATTTGGACACTTCATTCAATTCATATCAAATTAATAAAATGAGGATAACTGTTAAAAACACATATGGGACAATTTATCCCCACATCTCTTGGATCGATTTATCCTCGACTCTAAGATAAAATTATTTTTCTACACAACTACTCCCTCCGTCCACGATAAATGGTCCACGTTGCCTTAAACGGTCGTCCACAATAAATGGTCTACTTGCCTAAAATGGAAAAGTTACCATCATTATTTTCATTTTTTATATACATATACTCACTTTTACCCATCACATCAAGTACTTTTTTAATAATTAAATATTTTTTATACTAATACACTCACTTTTACACATCAACATCAACTTTTCTTAATAACCGTGAATTGCCAAGATAGTCCAATTTTTGTGGACGGAGGGAGTATATTTTTTCTCTGAACCGTCATCCATAGTCGCGTAAATAGAACGAGCGGTGATCACCGAGAATTATATTGTCCACCAATACCAATCATGCAAAGCAAACAAGGTATTAATTAGTTGATGTTACATTAAATATATATAGAAGCAATGGTTTTCTTCCCCTTGGAACAAAATTTTAGACCTGTTGTTGATGTTGGCAAGACATACCATGTATATTTCATTAAATACATTGATGAAATTAGAGAATTATATAAATATAATATAATAAAATAATAAAGAAGAAGAAAAATGATTCACATATATAGATGTAGATGTGAATGAGAAAAAGGAGGGGAAAAAGTCACGGACGATGTCGTATAGTGAAAGATGATGATGATAGGAGATAGAAATGATGTATGTATGTATGTATGTTGTAAGTCTATCTCCTCCTCCTCCTCCATCCCAATCAAAGTCCAGAGAGACATCAGTCAGTCAGGGTAGGGTACCCCTGCAGGCTCTGAAGTCAATTTATGTTTTCTTCTCCCCACACATTCTCCCAATTGCCCATAAAAACATTGCAAGCATAGTTATTGTTATGTATATGTACTATTACTATTAAAAAAATTAAATATATTTTTATAATGATAATAATTATATATAACAGTGATATTTGTTCATGTGAACTCGGATTCATAAGAGACCTACTTGGAGTTGGATCCTTTTTTATAATCGGAGAATCCATATGCGTGAGAAAGATTCAGTGATTGAAATATAACTAAATCCTTTTTTTGTGGTAGGAAATCAAATTCGAAGAACTATCATACATTGTTCATTTTGTTCAAAACACTTGGTAAGATTTGGCCCTGGGAATATATTCGAGAGACAATACGTATTAGATGAGAAATTAGATTAGGGTAGTAGGTTTTACAGTAGGTAGTGGGAATTTTTTTTTTTAAAGCCAACAGGTTAGGGGGGTTAGCAAAAGGAGGCCCGTAAGTTTGCGGGCTGGCAATTTAAGGACCGCAGTTTTTTATCTTGGCAAATTAAGGACCGCAGCTTTTTAACTTGGCAATTTAAGGACCACATCTTTTAAACTTGGCAAATTAAGGACAAAATTGGCCCGTATGAGCTCCAGTTGCGCTGAAATTGCACAAGATTGACACTTAATTTGCACGTCCCACATCTAGAATTAAGCCCGAAATCGTCCATCACGTGCCAATCTCGTGCAATTTCAGCCTAACTGGAGTTCATACAGGCCAATTTTGTCCTGGGAATTTATTCGACAGACAATACGTATTAGATGAGAAATTAGATTAGGGTAGTAGGTTTTACAGTAGGTAGTTTATGGGGAGAAATTTCTGGTTTTGCTAATTTTTTCAATTCTTGTTTTACGGATTTTAAAGCACAGTAGAATTAATTATCTCTTTCGTATTCGCAGTAACTTTATTTTGGGATTTTCATAGATTTTGTTATTCTAGTTTAATTTCAATTTCAAGTTTTAATTAAGTTTTATGCATATTGGTTATTTCAATCATTCCGGCTATAATCTTTTTTATATTCCATTTATTTTTGTTATTTTTGTTAATTCATTTTGTCTTAATTATTCCTATTGACCCATTATTTATGAATTAAGCCTTTTTGCTATGGGCTAAGGAAGGAAGATTATGAACCATTATAGTCATTGTCTTTAATTTCTTTTGTAGGTATTCTGATGAGATGAGTCTTTTATTAGGTCACTGAGACACTTAGAGTTTCAATTTCTATCGATTAACATTTGAGTCCTAATCACAACAATATGAGAGTTAAGTGAGAAGGATAAGGATAAGGATAAAGATATTTAATTTCACGTGATCATTTTTTTGACGTAATCTCATACTGAAAAAATAAAAGAAATCCTTATTTACATAAAGGTCTTTCTTTTAATTTGGTTAGAATTTAATTATTATGGGACTAAATTGAAATATTACATAGTTATAACACCAAATCGAAAAAGTAAAAAAGTTATGAAATGATTTTTGTATTAATCCCGTGATTGTATTAACAGGATCGACCAGTTTACCCACAAAATTTGAACAGGAAAAGCAAACTGTGTGTAGGGGCCAATTAATATTCTTATCCAACTCTATTGGTGAAATTAAACACATCATTTATCGTTAATTGTTATTAATGAAGTGATAACTTTATAAGATTAATTACACAATAATATTAAATGTTTACATTTAATTCTTTATAGTATGTTATAATATTTTAATTGTTTATTACGTCATTAAGTATGTCATATAGATGATTTTAAATCGAATAACACAAATACAATCCTTATGCCATAAAAGTTCACGTGATCAGTTTTCTCACGTAATCTCATACTAAAAAATTTTAAAAAAATCATTAATTTGATTTTTAACTATGCACGTCATTGGTTCTTGTGCGTATCAAGTGTATGAATCTATTTCGACCATATTCAAGTACTTAATATTTTTTAATCTCCAATAAAGATCGGATGTCCACTTAAATTATAAGTATGAGTTCGTTATTAACCTAACCCATTAAAAAAAAAGGGGTTAGATTTGTAATACAGTATCTGAAAATTATATATATAATATTTGTCTGTGTTAAAATATTAATTTCAAATACCAATTAAAAATCTAAATATACAAAGGATATACATTGTGGTGGGGGGCGGAGGAAACTAGGGTTTTTTATGTATAAAAGAAGAAAAGAAATTAATAAATAGGAAAACCGAAAACCTAGTTCTGAGTTTCTAATTCTACAGCGGCAGCCGCACCTCAATTCCCAAACTCCTCCATTTGCCGATATCCATTTGCCCAAAACCAAAAATTAAAGGTAAATCTCATATTTTAGTTTATTCTACCTATTGTTCTTTTAAATCTCACTGCTCAATTAATTCTTGTTGTATTTCAGATTTAAATTAAATTAGGATCGTCATGTGTAGTATAAATAACATTAGATCCAAGAAGAATCAAGTGGATACTTCCGATTATAAATCACATTTGCGCGCCACTATTCGATCTGCAGCTTTTAGTTTAGATCCTACTCAATTCTGCTTTTAAAGGTTTTTTTAATAATGATTTAATTTTGTTGAACACCGTTAGATCTATTCACATGATTTAATGGAATGTATCTTTGTGAATTTTATTTTTTAGAAATAATAATATATTAATTACTTCTCGACTGCTGCATGAAGTGGCATATAGTCAAAGAATTAGGAAAAGAAAAATCATAGATATGAATCTAAGTGAAGATAGTGCAGAAAATGGACTGCACATGAAGTGGCATATAGTCAAAGATGTCCTGGAAAACAATGATAACAAGGCGGTCACTTATAGGTGCAGGGAAACGCAGGAGATATTATTTGATTTCTTAATTAAAATCACATTGTCTTTAAAAAAGTACTTAATCCCTTTGATTACAATTAGGATTTATGGTTATCCCAGATTAAATTGAGACAAGGACTAGAAATGCTTACCATTTTCAAAAATTACGAGGTGAAGATGACTTCAACTTATATGAAAACCGTTAGAATGCTTCTCAAACCATTGGTTTTAGGAAGAGTGATTATGAAGTGATAATACGCTTTTCATTCTTTGACGAACTGGATCTGGCCTCTCTTACCAAAAACCTCTCTCAAGGCCTGCAGAGTAGTATATGAAGACCACAGATGAAGGAATGGGCATCATCGTGTTGTCTGCAGCCACCAACAAAATGAGAACTTGCAGAAGATAACCCATAATGTAAACAAGGGAAATACATTGTATTATGTTTGTGTTTAGTTTAAGGAGGGATTAATACAAAAATCGTCCCATAACTTTTTCACTTTTTCGATTTGATCCCATAACTATGTATTATTTTAACTTAGTCCCATAACTATACAATATTTCATGCAAGTGTATTACTTTTCAATTAAAGTATATGTAGGAAAATGTATACTTTCAAAAATTTATTCATACAAAGGTACCACCGTACTAAGGTCTCCATCACAAGTTTAGTGGTCAAATAATTAATAATCAATGAGGAATTTTCATAATTGGTTGTAATATGGACTCTTTGATAAGAAATATTGTATGATTAAAGTGTCTCATATGTTGAAGGCGAGTGAAAATTGAATTTTTTTCTTGTAATACAACATATTGGAAAAATAGCCCTGAGATAAAAGTTGCATTCTCCTCTTGTTTAGTGCATGAGCACTACCTTGAAAAGGACGAATAAGGAATCATTCTTGTACCAATGAATCACTATTGGTGACACTTGGCATAAATGGTAACAAACCACAAAATGGTCCCCTGAAGTGGTCCCATATGACAGTTGGGAATTGAGGCTTTGAGATTACAATTATGCCCTCCAAAGAAGGAGGAGATATAAAAACTATTCCAATTCATTATAGAAACACATACAATTTTCACCAAATACTTTCTCTGCAATATTCATATATTAATGGTGGTTGACTTGGGCGTCGGAGGATCAATGTCGGGGTCCCTCCCGGCTTGATTTCTTGTAGAACCTCGCCGGAAAATCTCCAAAGCGAACTGCCGGAGCTGGAAAGCTGTTCCAGAGGAGCTTCTGGCATCGTCTTTGTTTGAAGAAGGATTATATTTTGCTAAATACAGGTAAAACTTGATTCATCCTTGCTTAATAAATTCTTGTTGATGATGTGATATTTTTGTACACATCAACTGGCGTCGTCTGTGGGAACATTTGAGCTTTGGTGTGAGTGTTCGTTTTGAAATCGTTTTGAATAAGAGAATATGTAGAATATTGACACCTTTGTCTATTGAAAATGAGGAATACGATTTTACCTTTTCTGGAAGAATTTCATAATAAGAGATATATGTAGGATCTGGGTAGGAAGTATAATGATTAAGGATTTTGAATAAATCTTTGAATGGTTTCTGAAATATTTCTACATTATGTACGAAGCTTTATGGGGAAAATAGAATGTTGGAAGGTACTCTTTGAATGTGAATACAACCTTTTAGAAAGAAAATTTGGATATGCTGTCATGAAAGTGTATGCATGTGTAGTTTATAAGAAGATGAACACTTTGATTTTTAGAGATGAATATGAGGTATAATCCTTGAATTGATGAATTGTTATTATTAATATGATATGATTTAAGAAAGTTAGAATGCGTTTCTTGAGAAACACCAACAGAATAATGCATTTATTCAGTGAAAGTTATTATTTGAAGTTGTGTTTGAAAAAACACCATATGATAAAGATGATGAAGTTATTGTTTATGATTCGTAAAGGTAGAAATGACTGAGCCACTTCCCAAGAATCTGGGAAAAGATTTTGATAAAGCTGCCAATACACCGGCTAGTATGGATACTCTAGCAACGATAGTGTTGGATGAAGGAACTCCGGGTATGAACCCAGATCAGAATGATTCTTCCTTAGTTTCGATGACATTGGAACATCTGAAAAGCCTGATACAGTCAGCAGTGAATAGTGCCTTGTTGGCCAGAACTCCAGGGTTGGGGGCTCCACCGGGGACGCCGATACCCCCGGCGGAGATGCCTCCACCCACCTTAAATGAAAACGCGATAGCTGAAATGTTGGGATCTAGACCTCAGGTCGAACCTGTTGTCAGAACTCAAAGCATGCCAGAAAATAGGGCTTGGAATGTGCCCGGAGAGAATAGGGCCTGGAATGTGTCCGGAGAAAATATGGCCTGCAGTGTGCCCGGAGAAAATAGGGCGTGGATTGTGCCCGGAGAAAATAGGGCTTGGAACGTGCCCAACACATCACCTCTTCCCACTGGGAGACATCCCAGGGGAAGAAGATGTGAGCAACAGAATTGGCAGGACAGCTGCCGGCGGATCTGCCGAGAGAGATGAGAGAATGTTTACCAGAACTGGTACCAGATGTCACGCCCTAAAATTCTATGCATTTCAAATCAGCGGAAGTCTTGACTTTAAATAAACAATTTGAGGAAAACATTCTTTCGAACGTGAACCCTTAAGCTTGTAATAAAATTCCTTCTGTTTTAAAAACCCTTTTTAGAACTAAAATCAGATTAATAATTTGAAACAAATAAATCATACATTCAATTTAAATAACTCGTTCAACACATCCATGGAAAACATAAATAATATCATCTCAAATATATCCAATATAATTTAATATATTTAACATAGGAAATTAAATCATTCCAACTTCATACATCAACCAAGACATCAATTAAATCATGCAATAATACCTAAACAAATCATGTACAGCCACTGGGACATAATACTCACGAAAACAGCCTGGGTGTATTCATCAAAACTGGTTGTGTATAAAAACAGTCCACTAACTAATACTAAATCCATTTTCATAAATACTATTGTCTTGACATTTAACCTAAGACCTCTAAACACTCAAATAAATCATATTAGACATAAATTAAACACTTTCCACGAAAATCCCTTTTTAAAACACATGAAAAGCTCGTAAAACAAAGTTCTAGGAGTAATTTCAAGCTGAAACTTTAAAACGATTTTCTTCCAGGTTTTAAGACCAAAACACTTAATATTTTAAGGCTATTAAACTGCCAAAATTTTGAAAATAGGCTGGCATATATTTTGGTATTTTTAAAACAAGAATTTTGACTACTAGAATCACGTAAAGGACTAAAATCAGTTCCTCAACTTCTACTAAGTAAAAACTCATGAAAATTGGTCAATATGCATTATAAATCATGGCAAACATTCTGGTAAAATTTCATAATTTTTGGGAGTTATAAAACTTAACTCATCGATCATGCAAACTAAGGACAATAACTAATTTCATAAGAACAATTTAACACATAAATTGACTCTTAACCATGCATATAATTTTCGAACCATCAGCTGCTATTTAATAAAATAATTCATCAACTTAACTACTAAAACTAATGCAATTAACACATTATCATAATAATAATAATACTTCGTAAAAATCATAATAAAATCTCATAATTCATCAAACCATGACAAATCCTAAATCAAACATCTAAGTCCATGCACTTAACGATATAAAACATGCAAATGTCTAGTCTTGTGGCAAACATGAAAGTGCTGAAAATCATGAATAAAACTCTTGCAACTTAATAAAATAAAAGCCTACTTGGTTTATTATTAAAAATCTTCATCCATTAACTTCTTTAACTCGCATCACATCCACCTTCCTCCGCATCGCCGATCTCGTCATCTTACCCTGGAAAATCTGAAAATATAATTTGGTGAAGGGGTGAGCAATTATAAAATAATCACTCCGTGGGGATAGTTTAGTTCGAAGTCTAAATATAATGGACATGTAAACATGAAGTCATACCAATCATTCTTAATCTTTGATACGACTTAAGCGTATCCCTCTTTGATACTACATAAGAGCATCCATTCTTTGATACAACATAAGGATATCCATTCTTTGACACCACATAAGGGCATCCATCTTTAGTACTACTTAAGAGCACTCATCTTTGACACCACATAAGGGCATCCCTCTTTAGCACATAAACACATAAACACATCAAACATAGTATTTAAAAATCGAACTAGAGTTACCACTTTTCACCGTTTAAACCCCCACCTTTGATTGCTTGAAAAGAAGAGAAGTGTTGTACGTTGGCTTGACTAATCCTTGTGCTTGAATCCTATTCTTTTCTTCACTCAAAGCTGCCGAAACTTGCTCTCTTCCTAACCTCACAAGCTGCTGGAAAAACTGGTCCTATAGCTTCATAAAGTGGTCGAAATTTTGTTCTAGGTGGCTGCCGATTTTCTTGGGGTGTCTAAGGGTTTGGGGACTTGATCAACACATATTTATAGGGATGGAAAAGTAGGGTTTGGGGCTGCATAAGGCCTTGGCCGAATTTTAGAGGAAAGAGGAAAGAAATTGGCCCATAATCTTGGTGTATCTCTATTTCCATACTTGGCAACTTATTTCCTTATTTAAAAGATCCTTACTAACTCTTTATTCTTATGATACTTAACCTTCAAGCATGTACTATTCTCTTGCATAAGAATATGACTTATTTCCATAATTAAAGATACCAGAAACCCTTGTCTTAATGCTCCTAAATTTTCGAAAATTACTTAGTGTCCAAGACTCCTTACTTTCGAAAATAATACTAGTACTATCTCAAGTGTTATTTAATCCTATTCTTGGTCAAAACCTCATAAAGTCAAATCCCTAAATTTAATTCCTCAATTACTAACATACCCTTAATGAATTAATACTTAAGGAAATACTATTCTTAGAGGACTAATACTAAAACCTCAACAATAATACTAGTCTCTCTTACTCTCAAAAATATTCAAAAACTTAATACTACTTATGGGTCCAATTAATACTAATTGGGACAACTATTACTAAACAAACCTTTAAGAAATACTAAAGCCCAACAACTTAAAGGACTAAACTTAAAACACACACAAAGCACTTGCCCAAAACAATAAGTTAATGGACGAAAAGCAGCGGCCTATGCGGGGTGTTACAACCTCACCACCTTCAAAAATTTTCGTCCTCGAAAATACTAACTTACCTTGCAAAACAAGCTCGGGGTATTTTGCCCTTACATCCTCTTCCTTTTCCCACGTCGCCTCTTCAATTCCATGGTGATTCCAACGTACCTTAATGAGATTAACTTCTCAATTCCTCAAACGATGAGTCTTTCCTACCCAATACTTCAACGGGTACTTCTTCATAGGCTAAGTTCTTGTCCACTTCCAAAGACAAATAATCTAACACGTGACTAGGATCGCGTACGTATTTCCCCAACATCGAAACGTGAAAAACATTGTGAACGGCTGCTAGGTTAGGGGGCAAAGCCAAGCGATAAGCTAAACTCCCAACCTTCTCTAGGATCTCAAAAGGTCCTATAAAACGTGGTTGTAACTTCCCTTTGCCTCTGAATCGAAGAACTCCTTTAGTTGGTGAAACTTTCAAGAATACGTCCCCGCCTTTCTCGAAATGTAGGGGCTTTCTACGCTTGTCGGCATAAGACTTTTGACGATCTTGGGCAGCCCGTATCCTCTCTCGAATCTTCTCCACAACTTTGACTGTTTTCTCCACTAACTCAGGCCCTAAAATGTGTCGTTCGCCAACTTCGTCCCAATACAAAGGAGATCTACAACGTCGTCCATACAAGGCTTCGTATGGAGCCATGCCAATCGTCGCTTGATAACTATTGTTGTAAGAAAACTCCACCAAAGGTAAGTACGTCTCCCAATTACCTTCAAAGTCTAGGACACACGCCCTCAACATGTCTTCAAGTGTTTGGATCGTCCTCTCGGATTGACCGTCCGTTTGTGGGTGGCACGCCGTACTAAGGTTCAATCTTGTGCCCATGGCCAATTGCAAACTCCTCCAAAATTGCAACGTAAAACGTGCATCTCTATCCGAAATGATTGAAACGGGGACTCCATGCAATCTCACAACTTCTTGGATATAAACTTGAGCAAGTTTATCCATACTCCACGTCATCTTCATAGGAAGAAAATGAGCCGATTTGGTTAGTCGATCCACAACAACCCATATAGCTTGATTCTCTTTAATCGATCGAGGTAAACCCATCACAAAGTCCATGGAAATGTGCTCCCACTTCCATTGACGTATCTCTAACGGCTTCAACAATCCGGATGGACTTTGATGTTCCGCCTTAACTTGTTGACAAGTTAAACACTTCTCTACGAAATTGGCAATGTCGCCCTTCATGTTCTTCCACCAAAATATAGTCCTTAAGTCCCTATACATCTTGGTTCCACCGGGATGAACCGTATAAGGTGTACAATGCACTTCCTCCATTATCTCCTTCTTCAAGTATTCGTTGTTTGGAACACACAACCTTCCTTCGTACGTAATCGTTCCATCATTGCCGATTGAAAAGCCCTTAACGCCTTTCACTTCGGCCCTCTTCTTCATCTTGCCGAGAAAGGGGTCCGAAACTTGGGCCTCTCGGATCCTCGTCCGAATCATGTCGTGCACCACAAGTGCTGAAAGTATGGACTCCATCTCTTTGGTTGATTCGACTACTTCTAACTTCTAAAGCTCGAACTCCTTCACTAACTCATCTTGACTCGTCAACGAACTCAACACTCCTCCCTTTCGGCTAAGTGCATTCGTGACCACGTTCGCCTTGCCCTGATGATAGTTGATTGTGCAATCGTAGTCCTTGACTAACTCTAGCCAACGCCTTTGTCTCATGTTCAACTCCTTTTGTGTGAAAATGTACTTGAGGCTCTTATGATCGGTGAATATCTCGCACTTAGTACCATAAAGATAATGTCTCCATATCTTTAATTCATGAACAACAGCTGCTAACTCAAGATCATGCATAGGATAGTTCATCTCGTGCACCTTCAATTGCCTTGATGCGTACGCAATGACTTTCCCATGTTGCGTCAAAACACAACCTAGCCCTTGTTTCGACGCGTCGCTAAAGATAACCAAACCTTCCGTAGGATCGGGAATAATAAGGACTGGAGCCTACCCTAACTTGTCCTTCAACTCTTGGAAACTCTTCACGCATACCTTGGACCACACGAATTTCTCCCCTCTGCGAGTCAACATGGTTATCGGTGAGGCTATCTTTGCAAAGCCTTCGATAAATTGCCTATAGTATCCCGCCAAACCGAGAAAGCTTCGAACCTCGTTCACATTAGTTGGAGCCTTCCACTCGCTCACGGCTGTAACCTTGGATGCGTCTACTTCGACTCCTTGGGCGGTGATCACATGGCCTAAAAAGTTCACTCGGTCTAACCAAAACTCGTATTTGGTAAACTTTGCAAACAATCTTTCTTAGCGCAAAACTTCAAAAACCGTCCTCAAGTGCTCTTCATGTTGCTCCTAGCTCGGTGAATAGATTAGAATGTCATCAATGAACACTATGACGAACCGATTTAAGAAAGGGTGAAAGACACGGTTCATCAAGTCCATGAAGACAGCTGGCGCATTGCTCAAACTGAACGGCATCACTACAAACTCGTAATGCCCATAGCGTGTGCGAAAGGCGGTCTTCGCTTTATCTCCTTCCTTGATCTTCAATTGGTGATAACCCGATCTCAAGTCAACCTTTGAGAACACACTCGCTCCCCTTAGTTGATCGAACAAGTCTTCAATCCTTGGCAACGGGTACTTGTTCTTTATCGTGAGCCGACTAAGCTCTCGATAGTCAATACACATCCTCCACGATTCGTCCTTCTTCTTGACGAATAAAACTGGCGCTCCCCATGGTGAAACACTTGGTTGAATAAATTTCTTATCCAACAACTCTTGCAATTGCATCTTTAACTCCTCTAGTTCCTTCGGCGCCATTCGATAGGGTGCTTTCGAAATTGGGGCAGCTCCCGGCACTAGATCGATTGTAAATTCCACTTGTCGGTCAGGTGGAATTCCGGGTAACTTCTTGGGAAATACGTCAACGAATTCGTTAACAACGGCAACATCTTCTATGTTCACCTCCTTCACGTTTGTGCCCATTACGTGGATAAGGTACCCTTCACGTCCTTCTTCTTGAAGTAACTCGACGGCTTGCATCGCGGTGACGATCAAATTATGTGTACTTGGTCGGGAACCAAAGTACGTCAACTCCTCTCCATTTGGCAACTTGAGCGTCACTTCCCTCTTCTTGCAATCGATAGTGGCGTGGTACTTAGCTAGCCAATCTATTCCAAGAATGATATCGAATTGTCCCATCTCGATCACGTGTAACTCTCCCTTAAGACTCCTCCCACAAATCTCAAGTTTCGCACTCGACAAAACCTTACTCGTAAACACAGCCTTTCCCGAAGGGATACTAACTTCTAAGGGACTAACACTAACCTCTAACTTACAACCAATCTTCACACAACAACTAAGCGAGATAAAAGAATGCGTAGCTCCGGTATCGAACAAAGCAGTTATTGGTACCGAATTCAAAGTTAGCATACCTTGCAAAGTCTCCGAAAGAGATTGATCCTTACTCGACTCTCCCATAAGCGAGTACACGCAAACTTGAGCCATTCCTTTAGGTAAAGTCGGACACTCGGGCGCTCAATTCCCAGGTTTATGGCATCGGTAGCAAACGTCTTTCCCCATGAGACATTCTCCCCTATGGTTCTTTCCGCACTTAGGACAAGCTGGGTTCATCACTTGATTCCCTTGCCTAGGCCTAAAGCCTTTGGTAGGTCCTTGACCTTGCACTCCACGGTTAGGTACCTTTCCTGCTCCACCGGTTTGGTCCCATCTTCTTTTGTTATCCCTTGACCTCCTATCCGCATCTTCCTTCATTTGTTCGGCCCTCTCGAGTGCTTCGGCAAAAGTTAGGTTGCCTAAAGCTAGTAGAACGTGCTGGATTTCGGTCCTTAGGCCTTTGACAAAACGCAGGACACGCTTTTGCTCGGTGTCGACAAGATGTTGAGCAAAACGTGCAAGTTGGCTAAACTTCAATTCGTACTCCGCAACCGTCATTCCTCCTTGTCGTAAGTCTAGGAATTCACGCTCCTTACTATCCTTGAAAGATTGAGGGTAGTATCTCTCCATTATGATCCCCTTCAAACGATCCCTTGTTAAGTCACGTCTTTCCTCAACTTGGCGAATCCTCCAATGGCTCTCCCACCAATGATCGGCATCCTCAACAAGTTGGAATGCCACGCAAGCAATCCGTTGTGCATTGGTGCACTCAATCAGCTGGAAGATCCTCTCCATGGAACGAAACCATTCTTCAATGGCGTCCGGTCCATCCCGCCCGTTAAAGATAACATGCTTGTACCTCATAAATTGTTCAACTACTTGCGCGGTAGTGTTAAGCATAAGTTCTACGTTATGGACCACGGGGTTAGCTTGAGGGCGACCCCTTCTATCCTCATGTCTATCAGAATCATTAGGGTCATGGGTCAGGTCACGTCTCGGAGGCATCTAAAATGAAAGATCCCGTAATACAAGGAAATTGCTTAGCTGATCTAAATAATTAAAATGATCCTATAACCCATTGAAATTAAACGCGTCCTAAACACTCTTGCTAGGCATTCATACTCATCATAAATCTTAATCATAAACTTCCTAAGCCATCGTACAAGCACACATTTCATAAAACATTTTCTTTAAAACATTTTTCTTTAAAACATTTTCCTTTCGAAAAACCTTGAAAAGAATTTCTTAAAACATTTGACCAAAGAGTGGTCCTTCATAACTTTTCATGAATCCTTCATGACTAGGTCAGGCCATTCATCATAAATCATTCCTTTGAATAAAATCCTTTCACTATACTTGAGCTTACAAAATCTTACTTGCTTTAGGACTCGGAGATGGCTACGTTAGTGGTGATGGATGGAGCTTTCTCTTTTTATTAAACTTTTTCATGAAATCATTCCATAAAAACATTGCATACAATCACATAAAGCACAAGAAAATATTTTTTTTTTACAAGTCTACAAGAACGTAAACCTGCTCTGATACCACACTGTCACGCCCTAAAATTCTATGCATTTCAAATCAGCGAAAGTCTTTACTTTAAATAAAAAATTTAATGAAAATATTCTTTAGAACGTGAACCCTTAAGCTTGTAATAAAATTCCTTCTCTTTTAAAAACCCTTTTTAGAACTAAAATCAGAGTAATAATTTGAAACAAATAAATCATACATTCAATTTAAATAACTCGTTCAACACATCCATGGAAAACATAAATAATATCATCTCAAATATATCCAATATAATTTAATATATTTAACATAGGAAATTAAATCATTCCAACTTCATACATCAACCAAGACATCAATTAAATCATGCAATAATACCTAAACAAATCATGTACAGCCACTGGGACATAAAACTCACGAAAACAGCCTGGGTGTATTCATCAAAACTGGTTGTGTATAAAAACAGTCCACTAACTAATACTAAATCCATTTTCTTAAATACTATTGTCTTGCCATTCAACCTAAGAACTCTAAACACTCAAATAAATCATATTAGACATAAATTAAACACCACGGAAATCCCTTTTTAAAACACATGAAAAGCTCGTAAAACAAAGTTGTAGGACTAATTTCAAGCTGAAACTTTTAAACGATTTTCTTCCAGGTTTCAAGACCAAAACACTTAATATTTTAAGGCTATTAAACTGCCAAAATTTCGAAAATAGGCTGGCATATATTTTGGTATTTTTAAAACAAGAATTTTGACGACTAGAATCACGTAAAGGACTAAAATCAGTTCCTCGACTTCTACTAAGTAAAAACTCATGAAAATTGGTCAATATGCATTATAAATCATGGCAAACATTCTAGTAAAATTTCATAATTTTTGGGAGTTATAAAACTTAACTCATCGATCATGCAAACTAAGGACAATAACTCATTTCATAAGAACAATTGAACACATAAATTGACTCTTAACCATGCATATAATTTTTGAACCATCAGCTCCTATTTAATAAAATAATTCATCAACTTAACTCCTAAAACTAATGCAATTAACACATAATCATAATAATAATAATACCTCGTAAAAATCGTAATAAAATCCCATTATTCATCAAACCATAATAAATCCTAAATCAAACATCTACGTCCATGCACTCAACGAAATAAAACATGCAAACGTCTAGTCTTGTGGAAAACATGAAAGTGCTGAAAATCATGAATAAAACTCTTGCAACTTAATAAAATAAAAGCCTACTTGGTTTATTAATAAAAATCTTCATCCATTAACTTCTTTAACTCGCATCACATCCACCTTCCTCCGCATCGCCGATCTCGTCATCTTACTCTTGAAAATCTGAAAATACAATTTGGTGAAGGGGTGAGCAATTATAAAATAATCACTCCGTGGGGATAGTTTAGTTCGAAGTCTAAATATAATGGACATGTAAACGTGAAAACATACCAATCATTCTTAATGTTTATTACGACTTAAGCGTATCCCTCTTTGATGCTACATAAGAGCATCCATTGTTTGATACCACATAAGGATATCCATTCTTTGACACCACATAAGGGCATCCCTCTTTAGCACATAAACACATAAACACATCAAACATAGTATTTAAAAATCAAACTAGAGTTACCACTTTTCACCGTTTAAACCCCCACCTTTGATTGATTGAAAAGAAGAGAAGTGTTGTACGTTGGCTTGACTAATCCTTGTGCTTGAATCCTATTCTTTTCTTCACTCAAAGCTGCCGAAACTTGCTCTCTTCCTAACCTCACAAGCTGCTGGAAAAACTGGTCCTATAGATTCATAAAGTGGCCGAAATTTGGTGCTAGGTGGCTGCCGATTTTCTTGGGGTGTCTAAGGGTTTGGGGACTTGATCAATACATATTTGTAGGGATGGAAAAGTAGGCTTTGGGGCTGCATAAGGCCTTGGCCGAATTTTAGAGGAAAGAGGAAAGAAATTGGCCCATAATCTTGGTGTATCTCTATTTCCATACTTGGCAACTTATTTCCTTATTTAAAAGATCCTTAGTAACTTTTTATTCTTATGATACTTAACCTTCAAGCATGTACTATTCTCTTGCATAAGAATATGACTTATTTCCATAATTAAAGATACTAGAAATCCTTGTCTTAATGCTCCTAAATTTTTGAAAATTACTTAGTGTCCAAGACTCCTTATTTTTGAAAATAATACTAGTACTATCCCAAGTGTTATTTAATCCTATTCTTGGTTAAAACCTCATAAAGTCAAATCCCTAAATTTAATTCCTCAATTATTAACATACCCTTAATGAATTAATACTTAAGGAAATACTATTCTTAGAGGACTAATACTAAAACCTCAACAATAATACTAGTCTCTCTTACTCTCAAAAATATTTAAAAACTTAAGACTACTTAAGGGTCCAATTAATACTAATTGGGACAACTATTACAAAACAAACCTTTAAGAAATACTAAAGCACAACAACTTAAGGGACTAAACTTAAAACACACACAAAGCTCTTGCCCAAAACAATAAGTTAATGGACGAAAAGCTGCGGCCTATGCGGGGTGTTACACCAGAGGCTCACGATTAGTTGAGTATGAAAGTGGTGACTCAGAAGAAGAGGAAGTTGAGTCCACAGCAAAGGCTATTGCGACAAAGAACTAGCTTCTTTGAAAAGAGATATGGAAACGATTAAGAAACATTATGAGAAGAAAGAAAAGAAATCATTCCGCTCTGGGGGATCCCCATTCTCTGAGGTAATTCTGGCAGATCTGTTGCCAGGGAACTTCAAAACTCTGAGTTATGAGTATGATGGAACTACTGATCCGCATGATCATTTATTGAGATTTGAAAATGGAGCTTTGCTCCACAGATACTGTGATGGGGTAAAGTGTAGAGTATTCCTCACTACCCTCACCAAATCAGCTCAAAAATGGTTCAGTCAGTTGCCCACAGAATCGATCCATTCTTTTGGGGAATTCAGTAACTTGTTCTTGCACCAATTTGCTAGTGCTCAGAAAATTGCAAAGACTTCACTGTACTTGTTGTCTTTAATGCAGAAATTGAATGAAAATTTGAGAGAATATATCATAAGGTTTAATGAGGCAGCACTGGAGGTGCCCTCAGCCTCTGATGAGGTAAAGACAAATGCTCTAGCTTAATGCCTAAGAGATGGAGACTTTTTCAAGTCCCTTGCTAAGAAACCACCATTATCATTTGATGAGCTCCAAGAGAGAGCGGATAAGTATATAAATTTGGAAGAGGCCAGAGGAGCAAAGAAAGAGAAAAGTAGTACTGAGAAAGGTGGAGAGAAAAAGAAAGAATCGGAAAAGAAGAAATTGACCTCTCCAGATAAAGGGAAGGGAGGCAGAGAAAAGATCAGACCTGAAAGATTTGACACTTACACGCTTTTGACACTGCAACCTGCAAAGATGTTGGAATTGGTGGCTGACCATCCTAGTTTTAAGTTTCCTTTCTCTGCGAAAAGAGGGCCTAAAAAAATAGAGACAGTGCTATGGGCATACAGAACCAACACCAGAACTGCCACTGGAGAATCACCTTTCAATTTGGTGTATGGAGCTCCAGCTGTGATTCCAGTTGAAGTATGAGTCAAAACACATCGCATACTGATGTATGATGAAGAGCAAAATTCCAATCAAACCATTATCGGCCAAGGATGAAAATATCACTATCGCAAGTAATATCACAACCTTAAATTTACGGAAATATTGATGGATATAGCGATATCCCATATCGATATCGCAAAAAAAATAGAAAAATAACAAAAATTTTATTAAAATTTTGGAAATTTAATATGAAATTTTAGAGATTATTATAGCATGTTATTATGCATATGTTTCATTTAAGATCACAAAAAATTGACATGTTTAAAGCAAATAAATAGATAATGGACTATATAATTATTGTCTGACATTAATTAATTAATTAATAATATAATGCATAATACAATAAAAGATGATTTGAATTACATGATACAATACATTTAGTACCAAAATGATGACCTATGGGGTTCAAATATAGAAGATGGAATCTCATCTTTGTCCAAACAATATTGGTACCAACTCATTGCATTAGAATAACACTGCATATAGTTATGCACATGACATTCATATATTTCTCTATCTCTTCAAATTGTTTCACCATAGATTGGATAGTGTGCACTAACCCAACGATTTTGTTGATATGAAAATGGATGCTGAAACACATTTTGAGTAGTCCAACCAAATTGTGAACTCGAATGTGTGTCAGAAGCGTATAAATCTTGAGACCCGTATTCATTGAATCAAAACCGACTGAAAGTGGTTCAATATCAGCACTTGAACTTTCTTCTTGATTCCAAGCATGTCGTCTTATGTATTCCTTTCCAATAGCACCTATCCCTGGACCTCCTGCTCTACTTCCATGGTCCATATCTTGTGTTGCATGAGTGAAATCAGCCACACAAGTGAATGAACACATTTGGTTTGAAAAATGATCACCCTCGTTATTTCCACCATTTCCATCACCATCATCATTTTCACCATTTCCACCACCACTGTTTCAACCATATATGTATAAAAATAAATCCATGAAAGAATATACAGTCACTAAAAAAAATTATCATTTGAAAATTGTATAAAAATATAAAAAAAGAAAAAATTGCGATTTTTTGCGATATATCTGTGATATTTCCCGATCTTGAATTAATTTTGTACTACGAGTGAACCGATATCGATATTTTGCGATATATCCACTACACTTTGTAAAAAATACATTATACCCCAATATCCATATCGCATACTCAAAATTTGCGATATATTCGCGATATTTTCGTCCTTGATATCAGCCAACCAGATCGTGCCACGTGTCAGCGCGAATAAGGAAGGTTCTTCACCTTTCACCCTATAAATAGAGGGTGAAGTTCATGCATTTCACACATCGAAAAGCATCGAAAACTCTGAACATGAACGAGTAAACAACAAAATTCTCCCTACGAGCAACCTGCGAGCTAAGAAGATCAATCGATCAAGTTCTTCGAAGATTCAAAGAGTTCTTCACCAAATTTGAAGACATTCTTTGAAGTTCAAACCGTTCTTCATCAAATCTTTCCAGAAACAAGGTTCGATCTAGGAGCAAGGGCTCAAATCCCTCCGATCCGACATTTTTTCCTAAAGAATAACTTGAAGATCTTCAACCGTTCATCGTCGTCTTCAAACCGTTCTTCAGTAAAACCCTTCAGAAACACAGGTTGATCAATAATCAAGGAGCAAATCCCTCTGATCAGACGTTTCTCATCCAAGAACACAGTAGAATTAATTATCTCTTTCGTAGAATTATTGAAATAACCAATTACGGATTTTAAAGCACAGTAGAATTAATTATCTCTTTCGTATTCGCAGTAACTTTATTTTGGGATTTTACTAGATTTTATTATTCTAGTTTAATTTCAATTTCAAGTTTTAATTAAGTTTTATGCATATTGGTTATTTCAATCATTCCGGCTATAATCTTTTTTATATTCCATTTATTTTTGTTATTTTTGTTAATTCATTTTGTCTTAGTTATTCCTATTCACCCATTATTTATTGATTAAGCCTTTTTGCTATGGGCTAAGGAAGGAAGATTATGAACCATTATAGTCATTGTCTTTAATTTCTTTTGAAGGTATTCTGATGAGATGAGTCTTTTATTTGGTCACTGAGACACTTAGAGTTTCAATTTCTATCGATTAACATTTGAGTCCTAATCACAACAATACGAGAGTTAAGTGAGAAGGAAAAGGATAAGGATAAGGATATTTAATTTCACGTGATCATTTTTTTGACGTAATCTCATACTGAAAAAAATAAAAGAAATCCTTATTTACATAAAGGTCTTTCTTTTAATTTGGTTAGATTTTAATTATTATGGTACTAAATTGAAATATTACATAGTTATAACATCAAATCGAAAAAGTAAAAAAGTTATGGAATGATTTTTGTATTAATCCTGTGATTGTATTAACCGGATCGACCAGTTTACCCACAAAATTTGAACAGGAAAAGCAAACTATGTGTAGGGGCCAATTAATATTCTTATCCAACTTTATTGGTGAAATTAAACACATCATTTATCATTAGTTGTTATTAATGAAGTGATAACTTTATAAGATTAATTACACAA
>JAPKLY010000922.1:0-41473 GCA_026898435.1 Prunella vulgaris
AGCTCTACCATCAATCTATGAATGGACAATCAGCTATATTGTCAAATAAATGTTATGGATGGTCAGCTCTACCATCAATATATGTTAAGGATGATCAGCTATATCATCAATGAATGGATACGAAAGTCGTATCATATGTTAAGAATGAAGGGTATGTTTACATGTTATTGTGTCCTTTATATTTAGACTTCGAACTAAACTATCCCCACGGAGTGATTATTTTATAATTGCTCACCCCTTCACCGAATTATATTTTCAGATTTTCAAGAGTAAAGGTGACGAGATGGGCGATGCGGAGGGAGGTGGATGTGATGCGAGAAAGAAGAAGTTATTGGATTGAAGTTTTAATTAATAAATTCCAAGTAGGCTATTATTTAAGTTGCAAGTATTTTATTTAATGTTTTCGGCACTTTATATTTGCCACAAGACTAGACGTTTGCATGTTTTATTTCGAAGAGTGCAAGGACACGTAGATGATTGATTTAGGATATGCTATGGTTTGATGATTTATGGGATTTTTATTATGGATTTATATGAGGTATTATTATTTGATTATGTGTTAAATCGCATGATTATTAGGAGCTAAGTTGATGAATTTATTTAATATGTTAGCAGCTGATGGTTCGAATATTATGTGTATGATAAGTGTTAGTTTATGTGTTTAATTGTTCTTAAGAAAATTAGTTATTGTCCTTAGTTTGCATGATCGATAAGTTAAGTTTTATAACTCCAAAAATTATGAAATTTTACCAGAATGTTTGCCATGATTTATAATGTATGTTGACAAATTTTCAGGAGTTTTTACTTAGTGAAAATCGAGGTTTCCAGTTTTAGTCCTTTATGTGTTTCTAGTCCTCAAAATTCTTGTTTTCAAATTACCGAATTTATGCCCAGCTTATTTTCGAAATTTTTGCAGTTTATTAGTCATAAAATATTAAGTATTTTGGTCATAAAATCAGGAGCAAAATCGTTTTAAAGTTTCAGCTCAAAATTAGTCCTTTATCTTTGTTTTACGAGCTTTTCAAGTGTTTTAAAAATGAATTTGCATGGCAAGTCTTTATAATATGTTTAATATGATTTATTTGAGTATTTAGAGGCCTTAGATGATTTGGCAAGATAATAGTATTAAAGAAAATGGATTTGGTATTAGTTAGTGGACTGTTCTTATACACAATCAGTTTTGATGAGTACACCCAGGCTGTTTTCGTGAGTTTTAGGTACTAGCTGCTGTATATGATTTGTTTAAGTATTATTGCATGAATTGATCAATGTCTTGGTTGATGTATGAAGTTGGAATGATTTGATCTCTTATGATGATTTTATTAAAAACATGTTGGATACAATTGAGATGATATTATTTATGTTCTTCATGGACGTATTGAATGAGTTATTTATTGTGAATGTTTGATTTATTTGCCTTTAAATAAAAAAGGGGTTTTTCAAAGAAAAGAATTTTACTTAGTAGAAAATGGGTGCACGTTCTAAAGAATGTTTCTATTAAATAATTAATTAAAAGTGAGACTTCCGCTGATTTGTAAATGTATAGAAATTTTAGGGCGTGACACCAAGTACCTATCCTCAGGGTTTTGAGGATAGCTTCCTGTTAAATCAGGTCGTGGACGTAGGAGTTGGTTATCTCTGAACCACATTAAAAAGACCCTTGTGTGCTGATTTACATTTTTGTTTAGGATCATAACTGTCATCATACTAAACTGAACATTTGGCATTGTTCTTTTATTCAGGACTGAATCAATCATCCTGAATCTTAATACTGTACACTCAGCCTTAACCACCAGTTTACTAAGCAAACTCAGAGAAAACGTTTTCAGAACTAAAACGAGTAGAAACTAAGGGCTCACTTTCCGCACGTACTCTATCTTACTGAGATAGTAGTCCAACTGACTAGCTTCCGAGTGGTCAGTAGGTTTGTTATCTCTACTGAGCTTCTGAGCACTTTACTCACACTTCAGCTTATCTGACTCGTTACTGAACGGTCCCTGCTGCCCCTGTGGACCTTCAGTCTACTGAGTAATTCAGGAAATCCTGACTGAGCGTGTTAGAGCTTTTTTCTGAGTCTTTCAGAAAAATCTGACATCAGTGTATTCCCCCATACACTAATTATACTCATTTCGGGACCAACAAGTGGTATCAGAGCAGTGGTTCAAAAGACCACTGACTTTGTTTACCAACAGTTTCTGAGGAGAAACTTTTGGTGGTCAACTGAACAGATCTGTTTCTGAAAACTTGCATACATGGCATCCGGTTCTAAGCGCCTTGAAGGCAGTCTTCCTGAATTCTCTATTGATTATTATGACTATTGGAAATTCAGGGTACTCGCACATCTCTATTCCATCCATGATCAGATGCCATTGGTGATTGAGCAAGGTCCGATCAAATTCATGAGGAATCTTCAGACGACCTGGCCCGTTGCTAGCAATGTTCCTGTTCCAGCCGCTGGATATGAAGAAGTGGAGAGGTCCGCACTTAATTCTGATCAGATTAAGCAAATCTGACAGGATAATGTTGCTAAGAACATTATACTCCACATCGTTTCTTACGAGAATTCGGCCAGGCTCATGCACCTGAGGACAGCAAAGGAGATCTGGGATGCTTTGAGGGAGATGAGTGAGGGATCAGAAAAGATCAAGGAGAACAAGAGAGATCTTGCAATCAGAAAGTTTGAGGCCTTCCAGATGTTAGAGGAAGAGTCCATCGATCAGATGGAAGCTCAGTTCATAAAGATGATGAACGAGCTAGCAACACTTGGGAAGGAGTTTCCCAAGAGGGAGGTGTCTTCTAAAATCCTGAACTGTCTCCCTGAAAGATGGGACACAGGAGTGATCTTGTTAAAGAACACTCAGGATCTCACCAATATTACTCACTCTCACCTATTCTCAGAGCTTAAGGCTCTGGAATTCGACCTCGATAAGAGGAAGAAGAAGGGTGTTGTCAGTGAGGAAGTCAGTGAGGAGAAAACTCCAGAAAAGGAGAAGAGCGTGGCTCTTAAAGCTACTCCTGAGCCTGAGGCTGGATCTGACTCTAAGTCTTTGAAGGACATGAACAAGGATGAGTTGGCCTTGGAATACAGCCTGATGGCGCGGCATTTTGAGAAACTGAACTCTCAATTCAGAAGATATAAGAAATTTTATACTGACAACCGTGATCGTAGGTACTCCAGCCCCAGGAGATCGTGCCCCCGGAGAGAAGAGAGGAGGGGTTCAGATTCCAGGAGAGATCGTGATGAGCCTGAGCGGCGCAGAGATGAGAAGAGGAGAGATGATGAGCCCAGAAGATCCAGCTCCAAACCTGAATGATCATCAGGGAGCAGGAGGGAGTCATCAGATAAAAGGTACACTGACAAGAAGTTTGCTTCTGATGTAGATCAGTGCTACCACTGCAAGAAGACCGGATATTATCAGTATGATTGTCCGTAGCTCAGTGCTCGTGAACGAGAGGATCGGAGAGCCAAGAGAGAGCTCAGGGCATCAGACCGGAGAGCTATGCTTGCTGAGGATTCCTCAGATTCAGATGGCCCAGGACGCCGGTCCCCTGAACTCTTCTCCGATGAGGAGTATGATGACCTCTGCCTGATGGCAGATGATGAGGTATGTTCTTCTGCCTCTTCTCCTGATCACGCACCTGAGCTTAGCTCAGACTCAGCAGGAGAACTCGACCTTC
The DNA here is from genome assembly GCA_026898435.1 of Prunella vulgaris. NCBI lineage: Eukaryota > Viridiplantae > Streptophyta > Magnoliopsida > Lamiales > Lamiaceae > Prunella > Prunella vulgaris. The sequence continues at coordinate 3,679 of JAPKLY010000922.1, forward strand.
AGCTTGCTCTAGAGCAATTGATGGTTGACTTCTCAAGACTACAGGAGACTCATACTCACACAGTGGATGTGAATGCACAGCTGAGTGGGGAAAACGATCGGTTAACTGAGTCTCTCAGAATGAGAGATACTGAGGAAGCCCTAAGACTAGTACATCTTCAGGAAGAGTTGCTTCATGCTCGGAATAAGCATGATGGAGCTCCACTGGAAGTGGAAAGAGTGAAAGGTGTAATCAGCTCGCTGATTGAGTCTCGTGATACTGATCTATTCCTCGCTCAGGAACAACTGATGATTGAGCGAATCGCTCTAAGAGTGATGTTCGAAACTGAGTGGCAAGCTCGCCTTTGTGCTGAGCAAACTGCTTGGGATCTTGAGCTGATCTCAAAAGAGAAAGCTCACGAAGAGTTGGTGCTTCAATACACCACTGAAATTGAGGCCCTGAAAGAAACAAATGGGCATCTTGAGGATAAGCTGAAGAAGTTACACACATCTACCCAAGTGGTTGATGAGCTAACAAGTTTCTCTCAGCTGACCGATGGTGCTAAAGCTGGGTTAGGCTATGATGCCTCAAAAGACCCAAAGGGCAAGAAGAAGAGAGGTGGTTCAGGGAGCAACTCTCAGAAAAATTTTGTCCCTGCTCAAACTAACGACAAGAGCCCAAGTGTTGCTCGTCAGGATAAAGGCAAAGGGAAGGAGAAAATGCCTGTTGAACCTGTCAGGTAAAGGACTGAGGAACCAAGGCCAAAACCTAAGGGAAAGGCCAAGGCTCCTCATCCTAAGTCGAGAAAGACAGACCAAGGGAACCCCAAGGCTCAGCCCAGGAATCCTCAGGCTGGAAAGAATTCCACCCCTAGCACTTCTCAGGCTCAGCATAGAAATGCTCAGGGTGGAAGGAACTCTGGTCGGAGGAGGCCTCAGGCAAGGCCAAGGACTACTGAGGTCCAGACTCCTAAGACAGGGCACAGAGCCCGTCAGGAGCTTCCCAATCCTCAAAGGAGAAGGACAAACCAGGTGGCCTCTGAAAGGCAACGGAGACCTGACTCCGATAACACTCAGGCCAGACTTCAAGTGCCAAGAGGTCAGGCCAGAGCTGCTCCTTCTCAGGACAGACCCTAGCCCAATGCACCCAGGCCAAGGAGGAACAGGAGCCCCACCCCCAGGAATCAATCCAGGGCTCCTGAACCTCAGGCTGACACCCATACACCCTCAACTTCCCAGGCACAAAGGAAGAAGAGGACTGTGTATGTTGATGTTTCTGGGAGACAGGTTTACACTTCTGATGCTATCAGAATTGTTAAACAAATCTGGATCCCGAAGGGTATGGCTGACTCTGTAGGACCCAATACGAGATGGGTACCTGAGGCCTGATTCTTTTCAAGTCGCTGCGGGTTACAAGAAGAGGAAGGAGGATCTGATGAAGGACTGGTACTTAGACTCAGGGTGTTCCAGGCACATGACCGGATTTCGTGATCTCCTTCAGGATTATGTAGCTCAGGATGGCCCGCAGGTAACCTTTGGTGATAACTCTAAGGGTTTCACCAGGGGATTCGGAACCCTTGTTATTGGCTCTGTCCGTGTACTGAATGTATCATATGTTGAGGGACTGAGACATAACTTACTCTCTGTCAGTCAGTTCTGTGATCGAGGATATAGTGTAGAATTTACATCTAACATGTGTCTTGTGAAGGACAAATCTACACTACAAATTCTGATTACAGGTGTCAGGAGGGGCAATGTATATTTTGTTGACTTCAAGAGCAGTCCTCCTGAAACTTGTTTGGTCGCTAAGAGCTCATCTGAGCTCAGTTGGCTTTGGCATAAACGCCTGAGTCACTTAAACTTCAAGATTATTAACAAAATTTCTAGACTTTCTCTTGTAGATGGTCTACCTAATGAAGGTTTTATCAAAGACCACGTGTGCGGAGCATGTCAGGAAGGCAAGCAAACCAAAGCCTCATTCAAAGAGAAAGAAGCCTTCTCCACTGACAGAGTGCTTCAGCTCCTGCACATGGATCTCTTTGGTCCAGTTACTCCTGTCAGCATAAATGGTAGGAAATATACCCATGTTGTTGTTGAGGATTATTCCAGGTACACATGGGTTATTTTCTTATTGAACAAGAAGGAGTCTCAGGTCAAACTTCCGAAGTTACTCAAGCAATTGAGTACTGAACAGGGTCAGAGCATAGTCAGGATCTGATCAGATAGAGGAACAGAGTTTATAAACTCTATTATAACTGACTTTTGTACTAACCATGGTATAGCTCATGAGACTTCTGCAGCTAGGACCCCTCAGCAGAATGGGGTAGCTGAAAGAAGAAACCGGACCCTGAAGGAAGCTGCCCGGACCATGTTGGCTGAGTCAGGACTGCCCAAGAAGTACTGGGCTGAAGCAATTAACACTGCTTGCTACACTCAGAACCGATCTATGCTGAACAAACAACATGATCAGACACCTTATGAAACTTGGAACAAGAGGAAGCCTCGCATCTCTTATTTCCATATCTTTGGGTGTAAGTGTTTCATCCTGAACAATGGGAAAGATCAGCTGAAAGCCTTTGATAGCAAATCTGATGAGGGAGTTTTCTTAGGATACTCCTCAGTCAGTAAAGCTTTCAGGGTGTATAACTATCAGACCCTTTGTGTGGAGGAAACACCTCATGTTGTGTTTGATGAGACTGCATCAGTGCGTAGAAAACAGGTTTCGAGTCCTGACACTGAGGGGGTTACTAAGAGAGTAACAAGACTGAGCCTGAAAAATCCTGAATTCAAGATCAAGCTTCTCAGTGCTCCCAAAGGATGGGATGATGATGATGAAGATCAGGATGGACCTCAGGCCAACCCTCAACAAGCCCCAGCCTCGGAGAATGTTGAGTCTCAGATGCAGGGACAGACTCATCCTGAGGTACGTACTGTCGGTGATGATGCATCTGCACCTGAGACAGTTAATAAGTCCAACTCTGTAGGAGGAAACAATGTCTCTGATATTGGGCAACCCTCAGGGAATGACTCAGTTTCCCCTGTTCTTACTCGTTCTCCTTCTTTGCCTGTTATTATCGAGACTAATGTTTCAGGATCAGGAGAGGGGATGTCAGCACCTCCCAGTGCTCCGGTCAGTAGGAGAACATGGCTAGATGATCACTCATTGGCTGACATCATTGGTGATGTGAATGAGGGGGTCAGGACGAGGTTGTCCTTTGGCGAGAGCGCTATGTTCTGCTGCTTCCTGAGTTATTAGAAACCTAAAAGCATAGAAGAAGTTCTTGCTGACCCTAACTGGATCTTAGCCATGCAGGATGAGCTTAATCAGTTTGAGCGGAATCAAGTTTGGGAGTTAGTTGAGAGACCTAGGCGTCAACATGTGATTGGCACCAAGTGGGTCTTCAAGAACAAAAGGGATGAGAAGAATGTTATTGTCAGAAATAAGGCCAGACTAGTGGCAAATGGTTACTCTCAGACCGAGGGAATCGACTATGATGAGACATTTGCTCCGGTCGCAAGGTTAGAGGCAATCAGGCTATTTTTGGCATATGCAACATTCAAGAAGTTCAAGGTGTATCAGATGGATGTGAAGAGTGCCTTTCTGAATGGTGTACTGAATCAGGAGGTTTATGTTGAGCAACCTCCAGGGTTCGAAGTTGGGAATAAGGTATATCACCTGAAGAAAGCCCTTTATGGTCTGAAGCAAGCTCCGAGAGCTTGGTATGATACACTATCCCAATTCCTGATAGACGATGGATTCGTGAAAGGAACAGTGGACAGGACCCTCTTCCGAATATCCGAAGGGGAGGACATTCTCTTGGTCCAGATTTATGTGGATGACATAATATTTGGATCTCCTAATCTGAAGCTTTGTGAGAAATTCTCCAAGCTGATGACTGGGAAATTTGAGATCTCAACGATGGGAGAAATGAACTTCTTTCTGTGTCTCCAAGTCAGGCAATCTGACTCCGGAATTTTCATAAATCAGTTTAAATATGCGAGGGACTTGATTCAGAAATTCAGAGTTCAGTCCAGCAAAGTCTCACGTATTCCCATGAACACAAATGAGAAGCTGGATCCTGACAAAGAAGGAGTCTCAGTAAATCAGACTGAATATAGGGCACTTATAGGATCCTTGTTGTACCGGACTGCAAGTCGTCCTGACATCACTTATGCAGTTGGAGTTTGTGCAAGATATCAGTCTGATCCTAAGAAGAGTCATCTAGAGAGTGCCAAAAAGATACTGAAATACCTACGAGGTACTGTAAATTTAGGACTTTGGTATCCCTCTGATGACAATCTAGAACTGACTGGCTATTCAGATGCAGATTATGGAGGCTGTAGGCTTGATAGGAAATCAACTACAGACACATGTCAGTTTCTAGGGAGTAAACTGATCTCTTGATTTTCTAAGAACCAAACCAGTGTTGCAACGTCTACTACTGAGGCTGAGTATATGGCGGCAGGCAGTTGTTGTTCTCAGATCCTTTGGCTGAAATAGCAACTGAGAGACTACCAAATTGAGGCCACTGAAGTCCCAATTTATTGTGACAATAATAGTGTCATTGCCATATCCCAAAACCCAGTCTTACACACAAGGTGTAAGCATGTAGACATCAGGCATCACTTCATAAGAGATCATGTTGAGAAGAAGGACATCAGGATGGAGAGAGTCCCTGCTGATAAACAGAGAGCTGACATTCTGACTAAGGCTTTGCCTGAAACCAGGTTTGTTGATTTATCAATAGAGTTAGGACTCCTTGACCCAGGCTTAGGAGATTCGATCTGAATCTCTTATTAGAATGCACAAGGTCAGGGGGAATGACTAACTAGGACTCAGGATGAAGGAATCTCAGAGAGAATGTGAATGGTTGTAGGTGGAACATTTAGTATGAAAAGGATGATCAGTATAGACTGACTAAGTTTCAGGACACTGAATTCAGAGTTTGTCACCCTGATAGGTCACATGTGGTATCAGTCAGAATACAAATCTTACTGACTGGTATGTTTCCTGAGTTATTTTTAGTCATCATATCTCGCTTGCATCATCCTTGATACTGTTTGCCGTATTGTCAAATCAAATTATTTTTCATTTAATCACAGCCATTCATTTAATATTCAGTTATTATTTAATGAAAATTATTTGAATTAAATACGGACATGCTTTGACTCGCATTTAATGCACAGTGGGCGGGAACAGTTTTCGATAAAGTTTTGACTCATTACTATTGAAAACCGAAGAGGCTCCATGCATCTTGCATTTTAATCTTAACCATTGAATCTCATAAGTCATTACTTTCTGAGCCATCCAATTTAAAACTGGGTTTTAGTATAAATAAGGGAAGTTTTTGTTATTGCGACCTTTATGCACTCAAATCTTTCTTGCTATATTTCTCTCTGCAATCCGATTTCCTTCATATCTTCAAATTTCTCATCCATGGCTTCACCCTCTGTAGACTCGTTTTTTGGAAATCTTTTCCATCTCAGAAATGAAATTTACTGGGAACCTTTTGGAGATTTCTCTTCTAAACATCCTGACATTTTGCCTGTGAAAGAACTGTTTGAAATTGCAGGACTTCTACAGTTCATCACAGCAAAACCCAAGAGACTTCTTCCTCGTCTCGTTGCTGCCTTCTACATCAAAATGGCACAGAACAAGGACTCTCAGGAGTGGGAGACCTGCATTCCGCTGACTTCTTACGTGAAAGGGAAGAATGGTGAAGATGAGATGACCAGGAAGTGGGTCACTCTCAACATTAGGCAGAATATTAAGGAGGTGTTTAATATTCCCAACTCTGGACGAAGCCCTATCGACTACAGGTTTGGGACTGAGAAGGACTATCTCCAATCTCTCTGCGATGGAGACGTTGTCATGAAGTCGGGCCTGAACAAGTCCTTTCTGAGGACTGAGAATCGTCACCTCTTCGACCTGACTAGTCAGGGGGTGATGGGGATTGCTGGAGGTTTAGGGCAGATCTCCCGGCCAAAATTATATACCATGATGGCAATCTCAGACGCCTCAGTGCATAACTTCCACTGGGAGGATTACTTTCTCCACCTACTGGTAGCTGAGACCAGGAAGATCAAGTACTCGCCGGAGGGACAGGCGACATTTGAGGCCAAGATGCACTTTGGCACCAAGATTTCTCTGATCTTGGAAACCTTAGATCTCGGTGATGTGGATCAGGCCCAATCACTCGAGATTTCAGCGAAAATAGACCTCTTCAGAGCTTATTCCGGTGATGCTGGCACAATAGAAGCGATCGAGAACCCAGAAGAAGAAGGCTCAGGCGAGCACGACTGGAGGAGTCAAGGCTAAGGCGAGCAAATCTTCAGGGGCCCTTATTTCGAAGCCAGCGGAGGTCAAATCCAAGCCCTCCGGACCCAAGCAACAGACGCTGAAATTTATATATCAGGAGTCAGAGGAGCAAAAGAAAAAGCTCGTGGAAGAGAAGGCTGCTGAAGAAGTGATTCAACATGTAACTCCGGAGGGGGGACCTGCTCAGCCTGCTCTTGAAATTGCCCCCATCTCTGCCGTTCCGGAGGTTGCATCCTCAGATCCAAAACCACTTATCCTTGAGCAAGAAGTGGCTGAGGATCATATTCACCACGTTGTATCAGCTTATCAGGGAATGGAGGCCCACTCTAGTGAGGATCAGGGGGAACCCTCTTAGGAGGAACCGGTTGCTGTTCAGGCTGATGTCCCATGGCCATTCCCCGCGCCTGATGAAAACACATTGCCAGACTTTGAGATAGTGGCAAGGGGAACGGCTGCAGAAATGGTAGAGAAGAGGTTTCCTGACCTCTCAGATGCTCAGAAAGAGGCAGTTGTGCAACTTCGCACTTATGCCATGATCAGGAATGCCACTTGGTCTGAATTGAGTCAGCTTGGAGAATCGAGAGGATGGGATAAAATGGCTGAATCTGAAGCTGCTCTTTTCGATCAGTTTGAGGTAAATTCTTTACATCACTTGATCAAAATGGTGGACTTTATCAAAACCGTCCGCCACATCTATCCTGAGCCCAAGCCAGAAAGTGCTGAGAAGGAGAAGGAAGTAGAGAGGGAAATGATTATGATTGCTGATGATACTCAGCAAGGTGGCACTGAAGGGGTCAGTGCACCGGCAGATGAAGCACTCCTGGGACCCGGGACTGCTGAGGCTTCAGGAGAGGGTCCATCAGGTCTGGTCCGCGTGAAATGTAAATGGATCACCCCAGAGTCCTTGTATGTTCAAAACTCCTCACGAGCTCTTGCCAATCTTCACAGAAGGGTAATTCTTGTTGAGCGAAAGGCAAGTCGGGTCGGTTCCAATTCTGAAATTCTGAACAAGAAGATGAATAGGCTAGATCGAGATCTGAATGAGATGGGTACGGATATGAATGCTGCGATCGACCTTCTCGGTGAGGTTCAGGCACAACACTCAGTAGATCTCACTGTTATTACTGAGCAAGAAAAAGGGGCCATTCAGAGTTGCAATCAAATGGTTTCTGATGCACAAACTCACCAAAAGAGTAAGCTTGCCACCTTCCTTAATCAACAACTGACTGAGAGGGTTGATGAAAAGCTGGCCAAGCTGAAAGCTGAACTGAAGGCTGAGCTACTGAGTGAAATGTCAGAACAAGAGAAAATGGAGATTGCCTCTGCCCTGGACAACCGAATGAAGAGCTTCGAAGGACGGCTGAAGGCTGAAAACAATTCAGCTGTTGATAAGCTCAGTGTTGGTCTGAGAGGGATGGCCGGGTAAATAGGGCAACTTCAGGCTAAGCACACTGAGATGGACAGTCAGTTCACCTTGTTGGCGGAGTCAGTAAGCGAGGTCGTTGGCCGAATCAACGACGATGATGCCAAAAAGGGGAAAGAAGGAAAGAAGCAAATTGGTAAAGCCAAGAAGAAGATCTTCCTCCCAGAACTGAAAGCTGCTTACAGGAAAATGACTAGGTCCGTCGCTGCCATCGAAGCTGCTGAAGGCTCAGATCCGAAGAGGTTGAGGTCCTCTGAAGATCCTGCCCTGGAACCCTTGTATACTGAGATGGAGGAACAAATGCACCCGGGGACGACCACTTAGAAGAAGATGGTGATGACTAAGGCGGAGAAGTAAGCGAAGATGAAGGAGATTTCGCTACTCAGTCAGATCCAATGATTGAAAGAGTCCAACGAGTACCTGACTTCGCAGGTTTAGAAGAAAAAATATGTGCCTTCTGGATCTCGGAAGAAGACTCAGAGGAAGATAGTGGTCAAACCTTGTCAAGGTCCTCTGCCTCTTCAGTTTGTGGAGGATTTCATTCCGATTGAGATGTTGGAGGTATGGATTCCGATCCGGAATAGGTGGGCCTATCTATTCTATGTGGTGGGGTTATGGGATGATCTAACTGAAGATAAACACGTCATACTCCATCACTGGATGGCACAGGAGCATCCGGATCTTTGGGCTGAAATTATCAGATATGCTGACACTGAAGGTGTAGAGATCGCTCCTCCGGAATTCATCAAGTATCCTCCCCCACTCTTCAGAAACTCCAAGCAACTGGACCGGAAAGCTATTTATGAAGAAGTCGTCAGAGTAGGAAGTGCTGCCGGAGCAGTTGGTGATCGGAACAGGATGAAGCAGGTCTTGAACCGAGTCCTGGATATGTATGAAATTCCTCAGGCTCCTTGGAATATGGATGAAGACTAGATCAGGAGTTAGTTGTTCAGGAAATTGTAATAGCTTCAGGATAATTGTAACTCTTATAAGTTATTTTATTTTCCTGAGTACAACTTCTTGTTGACTCCTGAATTTACTTTTCTGTATCCTTATCAAGAACTGTACTAACCCATTCCTTGTTTTCATCTTATAGACTAAGTGCCTAGTTTGTCAGGTGGTACTGAGTTGTTTTTCACTGACTAAGTCAGTTGATTGTATAGATGAATAGGTATTTGCTTAAGGGTTTTAGCATCATCAAAAAGAAGGAAATTGTTGGGACAATCTGAGTATTTTGATTAGATCTCAAAACCCCTGATGAATTTGCCTAAGTACAGTTGTTCAGGATAGTTAGGTTAGGAATTCAGTTCAGGGGGAACGTGCTGAAGACTGAAGAATATTGGAGTCGACCCAATTTACTGAAGTCTGAAGTGCAACTCGCCCTGAAGAAGGTCAGAGTTAGTTTTGCTGAAGATTGCCTAAACTGAAGCTGAAGACCGAAGTCTGAAGATCCATCCTGAACACAATCCGGAACGCCATTGACTGATGTTTCTACTGAGTACACTAAGCATGCTCAGGACAGAACTCGGTCAGTGAAGAGTAAATGTAACCTATCAGGCTGTGCTGAATGCACATAAGACCTGACTTAGGCATTGGTTCAGTTTACCTGAATCATGTAAGTCCAAAGTAAAAAGGTTACACATACTGGGCTGAAAAATCTATCGGGCTGTGCATAATGCACATAAGACCTGACTTAGGCATTGGTTCAGTTTACCTGAATCATGTAAGTCCAAAGAAAAAAGGTTATTTATGCTATGGGACAGAGACAAAGAGAATGTCAGCAAGACTCTGATAAAGACAAACGTTCAGGCTGAGTTATTAACAAGAGACTCAGAGTATTGAATGTACGAGGAAGGACAAATGTCAGAAGGTCAACTAGCCGTTTGAACGGAAAGCCAATGATCTTTCGACACGCATGTACGGAGTCTGCGTAGCATTTAATGCTGCATTTAATGCGTCTCAGAGTTGCAGGCGGCGGGATAAAATTGCCAGATTAAGCATGGTGGTTAGGTCAACAGTACATCTAGCCTGCAACCACCCTAAAATAGGAAAGATTTGGTTAGATCTCCTCCAACGGATCTATTTTGAATCTTGCCTATAAATATGGAGAGCTTTGCACCCATTCAAGGCTAACGGGAAATTTCCAAGCGAAAGCTCTCAAGAATCTAAGCACTCAAAGCATACTTTGAACAACACTCTGCAATTAAATTTCCCTAGTGTTGTAGTAGGATTCACTCTGTATTTGCTTTGATCGATAGCTCTAATATTTAGCCTTGTTTTGTATTGCTAGAGCTATCTTAGTTGGAAACCAAGAATACCAAACCACTCAGGGTGTGAGATTGGTTGTTTAGAAGGACTGGGACTTGTAAAACGCCCAGGGGTCAGTTCCTAAGAGAGGAATTTGGCTATCCGTGTCCCTTGGCACGTAAAACTCAAGTACCTATCCTCAGGGTTTTGATGATAGCTTCCTGTTAAATAAGGTCGTGGACGTAGGAGTTGGTTATCTCCGAACCACGTTAAAAAGACCCTTGTGTGCTTATTTACATTTTTGTTCAGGATCATAACTGTCATCATACTAAACTGAACATTCGGCATTGTTCTTTTATTCTGGAATGAATCAATCTTCCTGAATCTTAATACTGTGCACTCAGCCTTAACCACTAGTTTACTAAGCAAACTCAGAGAAAACGTTTTCAGAACTAAAACGAGTAGAAACTAAGGGCTCACTTTCTGCTTGTACTCTAGCTTACTGAGATAGTAGTCCAACTGACTAGCTTCCGAGTGGTCAGTAGGTTTGTTATCTCTACTGAGCTTCTGAGCACTTTACTCACACTCAGCTTATCTAACTCGTTACTGAACGGTCCCTGCTGCCCCTGTGGACCTTCATCCTACTGAGTAATTCAGGAAATCCTGACTGAGCGTGTTAGAGCATTTTTCTTAGTCTTTCAGAAAAATCTGACATCAGGGTATTTCCCCCATACACTGATTATACTCGTTTCGGGACCAACCCCTTTTGGGGAACTCATTGAAGAATCATAAATGGAGAAAATATTTCTCTCATTATTCATCCTCAACGTAACCTCTCCCTTTTGGATATTAATCAATACATCCGATGTAGCTAGGAAGGGTCTCCCAAGTATTAGAGGAGTATTCTTATCCTCTTCTACCTCCAAGATCACAAAATCAATAGGGTACAACAACTGCTGATTCGAACTACCACATCTTCCACAATGCCTCTAGGTAGAACCTTTGAATTGTCCGCTATATGAAGCATACTAGATATGGTCTTCATATCCTTCAAACCAAGCCTTTTAGCAATTGATAAAGGCATAACATTCACACTCGCCCCTAGATCGCATAAAGCTTTGATCGTCTTGCTTCCTTCAATGTGGCAATCCAAAGTGAAGCTTCCTGGATCTTTGAGTTTCTTAGGAAGATGTTTCATAATAAGCTCACTGCTCTTATGAGTAAGTTTGACGATCTCGGGCTCATTCTTCCTCTTTTTTGACATAAGGTCCTTCAAGAATCTTGTGTGTGTCGGTGTTTGCTCAATTTCCTCTCTGAAAGGCATGTTAGCATACATCTTTGTAATAAAGTCAAGGAACTTCTTAAGCCTCTCATCAAGCTTATCTTTGACTCCCTTCGAAATTTCCACCTTTTCTTTCTCTACCACTAACCCTTCTTTCTCCATTCTTTCCTCACCCCCTATCTTCACTTTCCCTTTCATTTTCTCATCTTTTTTCTTCAACCTCGACACTACCCCCAAATTTTCCTCATCACCCTTCACCAAATTGACTTTCTCACTACAACTTGCTTCCTCAACTAGCTCATCATGAAATATTTTCAAGGTACAATTCCCTTTTATCTCCTTCGAAATATCCACACACATAATGGAATTACAATGCTCTATAGGATTTATTTCGGTGGTCGAAGGAAACTTACCTTTGTTGACTTGTGGACTTAGAGAAGTAGCAAGTTGTCCCATTTGAAATTCTAGGCTCTTGATTTGATTTCCTTGCGAATTGTACAAATCATCAAACTTTTTATTCGTCTCATTATTTATCCTTCTAATTTCCACTATCATGTCTTCCATATTTTTCAAGATTAGTGCCAACGTGTCATCCATGCTTCCCCTACCCTCATTATTTGTTGGCTTTGACTCCGGATCAATCCCGGGATGCAATTGAATTGCTCCCTTGGGATTTGAGTGTGAAAAGTTCTCGTGCCTCCGATTAGGGTTGTAGGGTGGATTACTTTGATTAGGATAAGGACCTCCTTGTTGTCGAAATGGCAGAGCAACATAAGACCTTTGATTGTTAGGAAATGAATTATTGTGTTGGGGTCGCCCCATATAACTCACCTCCTCTTGAGTAGATGGTGTACGAGTCGACACACTTGTGACTACATTCACTTGCATCGGAGTAGAGGCTTGGCTTAGATTTTGTCCTCCATAGACCATGAATCATGTTCTTCATGTTCTCCTCAAGTAGAGAAACTTGGTCACCCGTTCCTCCACTTGCTTCCCTTTGAAAAGCATCATTTGCTGTGATGTTTTCAATGATCTCATCCAAACCGACCCCCAGGCACAAGAATTTAAATAATTCTTGTCTCCTTCATGTAATCCAATAGTAAACGTCAAAAGAATATCCTCATCTCTCAAACCATGATGTGGACAGGCCAAGAGTAAGGCTTGATATCTCTCCCAAGCACTAGATATAGTCTCTCTTACCTTTTGTCGGATGTTCTTGATTTCTTCCCTTGCCTTGAGCATTTTCGATGGAGGATAGAATTTCTTTAGGAATTGAGAGCTCTGTTGGGGAATTAAACTCGGATCTATTCGGGATTTACGCTAAATAAAAATTTAAGCCTACAATTAATATCATGATTTAAACATAATTAAATCAAATAATTGTATACCCAACAACAGGCTTTGCATGCAAAACATATGAACAAATAATATCACGTAAAGCCCTAAACATGCAGAACTAAGGGATTTAATGAATTATACCTTTTTACGAAAAAGAGGTTTCTGAGACAAAAGACGTCCTTTGAGATGGAAAAGGAGATTTCTGAGACAAAAGGCGTCCTTGAGATACTTTTATCTACTTCGACCGTCTTATGTTCTAGCTTCAAACGATCAACTTGATCAACCCAATAGACCTTCTCAAGTATTCCCTTGTCCTTATTCGTGCACCCTGTGGGAGGTCACACGAATAATTTCAACACAAGGAAAGAAAATAATTTTGGTGCCCTATAACTCTACAATTTTAAAAAATTGTAGATCAATAATAATGATCATGAAGTCTAGTATCATCTCATATTTATAATGAGAATACAGGATCTTGAATATCTTGAATATCTAATATTTAAAATCTTGATTATCATGAATATCAAATATTCTAATCTTGATAATCTTGAATACTAAATATTCAATTCTTGATATTTCTTTTCTACATGATTTTCGAAAATTACACTATTAATTTAATGAGATCTTGATTTTATTAGATATTCTTGTATTCAACATACATATCTACTTTTCATAAAATCTCTAATGAATTAAAAGTATAATAATTTTAAAAAAAAATACACATTATATTTAATTTAATGAGATCTTGATTTTATTAGATATTCTTGTATTCAAGATACATATCTACTTTCCATAAAATCTTTCATTAAAAAATAATAACAATTATAAAAAATTTCATCTAAATGGGCCCAAAATATTTCTTTTATTTTAATCACCTTGTCAATTGCTGGACATTTAATTGGGTTACTTGAGGGGCCCTTAGGAGAATTAAGATTGGACCTCCTAATGGGCCTAGAATTCTAACATTGAGCCCAATGTCATTCAACCCATTAACATTATTCTCACTCCACTATAGGATTAATGTTGCACTATCCATCTTAACCCATATTACAATCATATGGCTCCCGGTCATTATTTCCCGTGTTTAAGATTCTCTTGTCCGTTAATTAATCAAGCCACTGAACGCTTTAATTAATTTAACATCTTATCCTTGGATTAAGGACATCTCTTCTTTATCATCATACCGGAAATAAATTCCACTTGCAATATTTAGTATAACGAACATTTAGAGCCCACTAAGGGGACTAATCATGCAAGACTCTCCAAGAACACGTTTCTCTGTATTAAATCTTAGCAACTGTCATGTTCTCAATGTAGTCACCAAAGATGCAAAGTATTGAGTCTTATTGACTCTCTACCCATAACAAAATAAAGTGCTACGCACGTATCACACACAATCCTAATTAAGGGACAGAGGTTTAGAAATAAACGACCACTGAGGTCTAATTCTTCATCCCATAAATCAGTATGGAAGAATCACCTCTCTGTAGGTCCTCTTCAATGCATCATCATGCACTAGTGCAATCCCTTGGTCAAGATAAGCCAATCTGGGATCTACACATCAACTGTTTACCAATGGGGTGTTCAAATCCCATCTAGGTTGTGAATTTAGTACTTGTTACAAGAAACTGATAATGTGATCTTGCTGTGAGTTATCCGGGGATCACCACATTTATCTATAGTGTAATTTGTACTATTATATGAACGGATTGCAATAAATAAATAACATTCATATTTATCTAAAGCACAATGATAAAAGATTTATTTCAGATAAAGCTCAAAGATTTAGTTTTAGTTATACAAAGTAAAAGCATACTTTCTAGTATAACACTAACAATATCCCACTTATACTCAAAGTTTGCTTTTAAGTATACTACAACATACCTATGTGCTACACATGTCCTAATAATTTCTCCCACTTATACTCAAAGCAGATTGGCAATACACTTGACTCCCATTTCTCCCACATGTCTCTCGAATGTACATAGAGGCAGACACAATGTGAGAGGATTAACTAGGTCGTCTTTCGATGTGATCTTTGCCATATCTTCATCTCCTCTCTTAACGATTTCTCGTCTAAGATTGTATATCCTTAAATGTGTTTGTTGGCCTTGTGGACTCTTGGTTCCCTTGAATTTGAAACTGCCCTAGTATTACAATGCTAGACAAATTTGGAATTTTATCCAAGTCCACTTTGAAGATCTTGAGTCAAACCGATTCCTTCACTGCTCCATAAGCAGTTACTTATTCGGCTTCCATGGTAGAATCAGTGATGCTCACTTCACCATATCATGGCTCCTTCCCCAAACGGAACACATTACCCGAGGTAGATCTATATGGATTTTATATCTGATTGGAAAATTGAGTCCGAATAACCAATGGGGATTAGACTATCTGACTGATAAACCAACATTCTATCTCGAGTTCGCTTGAGATATTTCAGAATGTTTCTAACAGCCGTCCAATGCTCTTTCCCGGGGTTACTTTGATATTGTCACGCCCTAAAATTCTAAGCATTTCAAATCAGCGGAAGTCTTGATTTTAAACAAACAATTTAATAAAAATATCTTTTAGAACGTGCTCCCTTTATACTTGAAATAAAATTATTTTCTTTGAAAATCCTTTTTGAACTAAAATAAGAGTAATAATCATACAATCAAAATAAATAACTCATCCAATACATCCATAGAATTCATAATATATCATTCCAAATATTCATAGCATTTTTTAATAATATTCACATGTGAATTAAACTTATTCTAATATCATTCAACACATAAGTCATCAATTAAATCATGCAATAACTCATAAATAATTCATGAACAGCAGTTGGTACCTAAAACTTTCGAAAACAGCTTGGGTGTACTCATCAAAACCGCATGTGTATAAAATAGTCCATTAACTAATACTAAATCCATTTTCTTAAATACTATTATCTTACCAACCATCCTAAGACCTCTAAATACTCATATAAATCATATCAAACATAATATAAGTACTTTCCACGAAAATCACTTTTTAAAACACATGAAAAGCTCGAAAAACAAAGTTATAGGACTAAATTCAAGATGCAACTTTAAAACGATTATCCTCCATATTTTTATGACAAAAATACTCAATATTTTATGGCTATTAAAACTGCCAAAATTTCGAAAATAGGCTGGGCATAAAATCGGTATTTTTAAAACAAGAATTTTGACGACTAGAATCACATATAGGACTAAATTCAGTTTCTCGACTTCTACTAAGCAAAAACTCACGAAAATTGGTCAATATGCATCTTAAATCATGGCAAATATTCTGGTAAAATTTCATAATTTTTGGAGTTATAAAACTCAACTTATCGATCATGCAAATTAAGGACAATAACTATTTCTTAAGAACAATTAAACACATAACTCAAACACTTAAGCATGCTTCTAAATTCGAACCATCAGCTGCCAACATTATAGATAAGTCCATCAACTTAACTCCTTAAATTCGTGCAATTTAACACTTAATCATAATAATAATAATAATACCTCATAAAATTTATAATAAAATCTCATCATCCATCAAACAATAATAAATCCTAAATCAAACATCTACGTGTCCATGCACTCAATGATATAAAACATGCACACATCAAATCTTGTGGCAAACATAAAAGTGCCGAAAATCATGAATAAAACTCTTGCAACGTAAAAGCCTACTTGGTAATTAATAAAAATCTTCATTCATTAACTTCTTTAACTCGCATCACATCCACCTTCCTCCGCATCGCCGATCTCGTCATCTTACTCTTGAAAATCTGAAAATATAATTCGGTGAAGGGGTGAGCAATTATAAAATAATCACTCCGTGGGGATAGTTTAGTTCGAAGTCTAAATATAATGGACATGTAAACGTGAAAACATACCAATCATTCTTAACCTTTGACACGACTTAAGCGTGTCCCTCTTTGATACTACATAAGAGTATCCCTCTTTGATACCACATAAGGATATCCCTCTTTCATACCACATAAGGGCATCCCTCTTTAGCACATAAACACATAAACACATCAAACATAGTATTTAAAAATCGAACTAGAGTTACCACTTTTCACCGTTTAAACCCCCACCTTTTCTTGTCTTGAAAATATAGAAGTGTTGTACGTTGGCTTGCTAATTCCTTGCTCTAAGAACTCTCGAAAAACTGCCCTCTTTCTACTTCTACAAGCTGCTGAAAACTGGTCCTCTAACTTCAATACATGGCCAAAGTTTGGTGCTAGGTGGCTGCCGATTTTTCTTGGGTGTCTAAGGGTTTTGGGGCTTGAAAAAGGGGCTGGCCGAAATTGCAAGGAAAAGGCAAGAAATTGGACCATAATCTTGGTGTATCTCTATTTCCATACTTGGTAACTTATTTCCTTATTTAACAAATCCTTACCATCTCTTTATTCTTATGATACTTAACCTTCAAGCATATAATTCTCTTGCATAAGAATATGACTTATTTCCATAAATAAAGATACTAGAAATCAAAGTCTTATACTCTTAATATTTTCGAAAATTACTTAAGGTCTAAGACTCCTATTTTTCGAAAATAATACTAATACTATCCCAAGTATTATTTAATCCTATTCTTGGTTAAATCCTCATAAGGTCAAATCCCTAAATTTAATTCCCCAATTACTAACATGTCCTTAATGAATTAATACCCAAGGAAATACTATTCTTAGAGGACTAATACTATAACCTCAACAATAATATTATTCTCCCTAACTTCTAATAAAATTTGAAACTTAATACTACTTAAGGATCCAATTAATACTAATTGGGAGAACTAATACTAAGCTATTAATTAAGACATACTAAAGCTTAACAACTTAAAGGACTAAACCTTAAACACACACTAAACTCACGCCTAATTAATAATTAAAGGACTAAAAAGCTGCTGCCTATGCGGGGTGTTACAGATATCGTGCTACCATGCCTACAGCAAAGTAGATATCCGATCTCGCACACAGCATATCAAACATGAGGCTTCCAATTGCCGAAGCATATGGGATGCCTTTCATGCAATCTATCTCTTCTTGTGTCTTCGGACACATCTCTTTTGATAGATGAATCCCATGTCTAAAAACAAAACCTTTCTTGGAATTCTGCATGCTGAACCGTTTCAAAATAGTATCTATGTATGAATCTTGTGATAAGCCGATCATTCTTTTCTTGTGATCTCGAGTAATCTTGATCCCTAAGACATGACCGGCTTTCCCTAAGTCCTTCATATCAAACTGATTTGACAACCATACCCTCACGTCTGATAACACCGCCACATTGTTTCTAATGAGAAAAATTTCGTCTACGTATAGTATCAAGAATACCACGGCAGTTCCGACACACTTCTTGTACACACAACTCTCAAATTTATTTTGATCAAAACCGTTGATTCCAAGCTCGCGATGCTTGCTTAAGTCCGTAGATAGACCTCTTAAGCTTGCATACAAGGTGCTCTTGGCCTTTTTCAATAAAGACTACGGGTTGATACATATAGATTTCTTCTTCAAGACTTCCATTAAGGAAAGCTATCTTGACTTCCATTTGCATAGACCCCATCTCGGCTTTCATCGCTGTTTGCCAAGAATCTGCATCCTTGTCTTGGAGTACCTCGTCGTATGTCCATGGGTCTAATTCTTCTTCCCTGGGGACCAAGCCAGACGACTCTCCCATGAACATGAATCTCTCGGGTTGTCTCACAACCCTCCCATTACGATGAGGCTCCGGTTGTGTTGGTGTGTTGCGTGGTACATCAACTTGTACCTTTGGTACAGGATTAGGCCCTTTTATTTCATCTAACGTAATCTCACTCTTGGGCTTTCTATTGTTAACAAAGTCTTCTTCCAAGAACTTAGAATACGTACTAATTGCGATTCTTTGGTCCTTGGGACTATAGAACATACCCCCTTTCGTTCCTCTAGGGTATCCTACAAACAACCTCAATTCTGGACGTGGATCCAATTTTCTGGCTTCCTTATCCAACACATATGCCGAACACCCCCAAATCCTTATGTGTCTTAAACTAGGCTTACACCCGGTCCATAATTCTGTGCGAGTTTTAGGAACCGATTTGGATGGCACCAAGTTTAGAATGTGAACCGCTGTTTCCAAGGCATAGCCCCAAAATGAGTTGGGTAACTCCGAATAACTCATCATGGATCAGATCATTTCTAAAAGAGTTCTATTTCTTCGTTCCGCAACCCCATTTTGTTGAGGGGTACCGGGTGCGGTCAATTGAGATACAATCCCTTCACTTGACAAGTAGGTCCAAAATTCATTGTTGAGGTATTCGCCCCCACGATCCGATCGTAGGAACTTGATACTCTTTCCCCTATGTTTCTCGGCCTCGGCTTTGAACTCTTTGAATTTATCAAAGGTTTCCGATTTGCACCGCATAAGGTAAACGTACCCATATCTTGAGTAATCATTCGTAAAAGTTACGTAATACTCAAAACCTCCTCTAGCTTGAACCGATATTAGCCCACATACGTCAGTGTGAACGATTTCCAATACTTCACTAGCTCTATTCCCCTTGGCCCTCTTGGTCATTTTCCCCTCTAAACAAGATTCACACATTGGAAACGGCTCAACATGGAGAGACTCCAACGAGCTGTCCACCACCAACCTTTGAATTATCCTTAGATTAATATGACCAAGTCTTAGATGCCATAGAAGTGTTGTTGAGGAATTAAACGCGGATCTATTCGGGATTTACACTAAATACAAATTTAAGCCTACAATTAATATCATGATTTAAAAATAATTAAATCAAATAATTGTATACCCAACAACAGGCTTTGCATGCAAAACATATGAATCATATAATATCACATAAAGACTTAAACATGCGGAACTAAGGGATTTAGTGAATTATACCTCTTGGAGAAAAGGCAGTTTTTGAGACAAAAGACGTCCTTATTGAGATGCTTTCGCAAGGCTGTTGAGATCAAAGGCGTCCTTTGAGATCCATTAGGAGAATGGTATTGTTGGAAATGGTGATTGAGATCAAAGGGCGTCCTTCTTAAGACCCTCAATTTGATTAACCCAAAAGCCTTCTCAAATATTCCCTTGTCCTTATTCGTACACCCGGTGGGAGACCACATGAATAATCACAACACAAGGAAGAAAATAATATTGTTGCCCAATACACCTCAAGATTTTCAAAAATCTTGATTTAATTGTTATGATCATGAAGTCTTGTATCATCTCATATTTATAATGAGAATACAAGATCTTGAATATCTTGAATATCTAATATTTCAAATCTTGATTATCATGAATATCAAATATTTTAAACTTGATAATCTTTAATATCAAATATTCAATTCTTGATATCTTTAATCATGACCAAATTTTCAAAAATTACACTATATATTTAATTAAATGAGATCTTGATTTTATTAGATATTCTTGTATTCAAGATACATATCTATTTTCCATAAAATCTTTCATTTATTTAAAATATAATTATTTTTTAAAAATTCATAATAAATGGACCAAAAATATTTCTTTTATTTTAATCACCTAATTCATTGTTGGACATTTAATTAGGCTACTTGAGGGGCCTTTAGGAGAATTAAGATTGGACCTCCTAATGGGCCTTGAATTCTAACATTGAGCCCAATGTCATTCAACCCATTAACATTAATCTCACTCCACTATAGGATTAATTTTGCACATCCATCTTAACCCATATTACAATTATATGGCTCCCGGTCATTATTTCCAGTGTTTAAGAATCTCTTTTCCGTTAATTAATCAAGCCACTGAACGCTTTAATTAATTTAACATCTTAACCTTGGAGTAAGGATAGCTCTACTTTATCATCATACCGGAAACATATTCCACTTGCAAGATTTAGTATGACGAATGTTTAGAGCCCACCAAGGGGACTAATCATGCAAAACTCTCCAAGCACACGTTCCTCTGTATTAAATCTTAGCAACTGTCATGTTCTCAATGATGTCACCCAAGATGCAAAGTATTGAGTCTTATTGACTCTCTACCCATAACAAAATAAAGTGTCACGCACGGATCACACACAGTCCTATTTAAGGGACAGAGGTTTTGAAATAAATGACCACTAAGGTCTAATTCTTCATCCCATAAATCAGTACGGAAGAATTACCTCTCTGTAGGTCCTCTTCAATGCATCATCATGCACTAGTGTAATCCCTTGGTCAAGATAAGCCAATCTGGGATCTACACATCAACCGTTTACCAATGGGGTGTTCAAATCCCATCTAGGTTGTGAATTTAGTACTTGTTACAAGAAACTGATAATGTGATCTTGCTGTGAGTTATCCGGGGATCACCACATTTATCTATAGTGTAACTTGTACTATTATATGAACGGATTGCACTAAATAAATAACATTCATATTTATCTAAAGCATAGTAATAAAATATTTATTTCAGATAAAGCTCAAAGATCAGTTTAGTTATACAAAGTAAAAGCATACTTTCTAGTATAACCCTAACAAGTGTTTCGTTCACGGTTGAAGAAAATTTTCTTTTCTTAGAAATAGTCGATGTGTTATAAGAAGTGTTTTGCGTGTGGTGTGCACTTTTAATAGTATAAAGATTATTCATCAATGTTCCTGAACAGATGAACTCATCATTTCGAAAAATAACAACCATATTATTAAAAGAAACTGAGTATCCATCAACGTACAATTTAGAAACTGAAATTAAATTCTTCCTAAAACTGAGAACATAAAGAACATCCTTTAAAACTAAAACTCTATCTTTTAAAATAGGTGCACGTCTCCCATTGAGACAGCCGCTACCCTCGTAGCATCGCCCAATGTGATGAGGATCTCATTCGCACTAAGTTGCCGGGTTTTCTGGAACCCCAGTAAAGTGAAACATACATGATCAGTGGCTCCCGTATCCACTACCCACGAATGGGAAGCATACGCCACTAAAAAAGTTTCATCAATAAGTGCAAGAGAATTACCTCTCTTCCCGGCCTTCTTTGGTTTGGGATAGGCCGTCCTCCAATGTCCTTTCTCACCGTAGTTGAAACACTTCCCCTTGGTAGCTTTCTTGACCCCTCCCTCATTGGTCACGTTACTCTTGGCTTGGTTCGGACCTTTGGTCTTTTTCTTCTTCTTCCCACATTTTGGTGCGGAAAAAGTCAGACCGCTTGGCACCAAGACTTGAGTTTGATGTCCCATGAGTGTCTCCGCCGATACCAAAGCTTACAAGAGTTGTGCCAACGTCAACTCTTGATTATTAATTATATAGTTCAACTGGAACTGCTCAAAGCTTTTCGGTAGAGAAGTGAGAACGAAATCAACTTGCATTTCCATATCATATTCTGCTCCAAGTACCACTAACTTGTTGAGGTAGCCCATTATTTTGAGAACGTGATCCCTTACGGGCATTCGCTCCACCATTTTAAGCGATAACATATCTCGCATGGTGCTTTGCCTAGCCATACGATTCTGATGTGCGAACATCTCCTTATGGTTTAGCATCATATCAGAAGCGGATTCCATGTCTTGGTGTTGGTGTTGCAACACATCTAACATTGAAGCCAAGATGGTACACCTAGCCATTTCATCGGATTTTATCCACTCCCTATGATATTCCCTATTTGGTGTGTCAAGAACCCATTTGTGTTGTTGTGCGGTTAGGACAATAAATAAGTGACATTTCCAATCAACATAGTTTTTACCTTCCAATTTGTTATCTTTAAGTATTGTAAACAGTTGATTAAAAGGAGACGACATGCTGAACTTAAATAAAACATGCATTGCATCAATACATACATCGAATCGCAAAGATTATCATAAATTTCGATTATACTCTGTATAAAATCTAAAAAAAACACATAGCATAAATCGGCCGACATCTTAAAATAGTTCACATAAGCCACGATGAGTGTGGACGTTTATGCAAACACATTTAAGCAAGTTACAAACAAGAATAGTTACAAACTTTTAATTTCAAAATTAATAGTCGGCTCCCACTTGACCATATAAAATTGGTAGGGACTTCGATGGGGAATAATAAAATGCCAATTTTATACCTAAATATTAACCATGATTAAATACAGGATTATTACTTCGTTTTGAATAAGCTACTCGATGGGAGGGTCAATACCGCTACTAATAATAACCCACAATCATCCTTTTGGGAATTCGTTCATGTGAACTTATCTTTTGGCCTATCCGATAGGGTGAAAGGCGCTTGCCAATGCGTAGCCAAAAGACTTCCCAAACAAATAAATCATGGAGGCCAAATAATTCAATTTTATTATCTAGAATAAAATACCGAATTATATTTAAAACATACTTAGTAGTTTTTGGAGTTCAGATTTTTCATTACGACATTCATGCAATCAAATATTTAATCAAATTAAATAAATAAAGTATGCATCTAAACAAATTAAACAAATTGGCACATTATATCCAATTGTCATGGTTTAATTTCTCATTTTTGACTACGAGATGTCGTAATCACCGTTCATCTTCAAGCTTTATCGTCCGTCTCGATTAAGCTCCCTCTCGACCGCAACAAAATTTCATCAACTTTGTCTCCGGGCCTTAAAATCTCTGTTCTTCATCTTCGGTATCGGTTACAATTTATTTACGAAAAATAAATAAACCTGTCGTCTAGACTAGTCTATTACATAAAAACATCCTAGTCTACCCGTGTATTTTCTCACGGGAAAAACGATCCAAACGAATCAGATTTTAAAACTGCATCATTACACATGCATGCATAAAAAATATTAAATACCATGACAATTGGATACCTGCAAAAAAGATCTAGCATTTCTACTAACCAATTTTCAAATTTAATATTAAACACTTAAATTATTTAGGATTTACGCTAAATACAAATTTAAGCCTACAATTAACATAATGATTTAAACATAATTAAATCAATTAATTGTATACCCAAGAACAGTCTTTGCATGCAAAATATATGAACAAATAATATCACGTAAAGCCCTAAACATGCGGAACTAAGGGATTTAGTGAATTATACCTTTTTACGAAAAAGAGGTTTCTGAGACAAAAGACGTCCTTTGAGATGGAAAAGGAGGTTTCTGAGACAAAAGGCGTCCTTGAGATGCTTTTATCTACTTCGACCGTCTTATGTTCTAGCTCCAACCGATCAACTTGATCAATCGAATAGACCTTCCCAAGTATTCCCTTGTGCTTATTCGTGCACCAGGTGGGAGGCAATACGAATAATTTTAACACAAGGAAAGAAAATAATTTTGTTGCCCTATAAGTCTACAATTTTCGAAAATTGCAGATCAATAATAATGATCATGAAGTCTAGTATCATCACATATTTATAATGAGAATACAAGATCTTGAATATCTTGAATATATAATATTTCTAATCTTGATTATCATGAATATCAAATATTCTAATCTTGATAATCTTGAATACTAAATATTCAATTCTTGATATTTATTTTCTTCATAATTTTTTAAAATTACAATATTAATTTAATGAGATCTTGATTTTATTAGATATTATTGTATTCAAGATACATATCTACTTTTCATAAAATCTCTCATGAATTAAAAGTATAATAATTTTCGAAAAAAATACACATTATATTTAACTTAATGAGATCTTGATTTTATTAGATATTCTTGTATTCACAATACATATCTATTTTCCATAAAATCTCATTAAAAAATAATAGTAATTTTAAAAAATTTCATCTAAATGGGCCCAAAATATTTCTTTTATTTTAATCACCTTGTCAATTGTTGGACATTTAATTGGGCTACTTGAGGGGCCTTTAGCAGAATTAGGATTGGACTTCCTAATGGGCCTTGAATTCTAACATTGAGCCCAATGTCAATCAACCCATTAACATTAATCTCACTCCACTATAGGATTAATGTTGCACTATCCATCTTAACCCATATTACAATCATATGGCTCCCGGTCATTATTTCCCGTGTTTAAGATTCTCTTGTCCGTTAATTAATCAAGCCACTGAACGCTTTAATTAATTTAACATCTTATCCTTAGAGTAAGGACAGCTCTTCTTTATCATAATACCAGAAACAAATTCCACTTGTAAGATTTAATATGACGAACGTTTAGAGCCCACCAAGGGGATTAATCATGCAAGACTCTCCAAGCACATGTTCCTCTTTATTAAATCTTAGCAACTATCATGTTCTCAAAGGCGTCACCCAAGATGCAAAGTATTGAGTCTTATTGACTCTCTACCCATAACAAATAAAGTGTCACGCACAGATCACACACAGTCCTATTTAAGGGACAGAGGTTTAGAAATAAACGACCACTGAGGTCTAATTCTTCATCCCATAAATCAGTACGGAAGAATTACCTCTCTGTAGGTCCTCTTCAATACATCATCATGCACTTGTGCAATCCCTTGGTCAAGATAAGCCAATCTGGGATCTACACATCAACCGTTTACCAATGGGGTGTTTAAATCTCATCTAGGTTGTGAATTTAGTACTTGTTACAAGAAACTGATAATGTGATCTTGCTGTGAGTTATCCGGGGATCACCACATTTATCTATAGTGTAACTTGTACTATTATATGAACGGATTGCAATAAATAAATAACATTCATATTTATCTAAACAAATAAATAACATTCGTATTTCAGATAAAGCTCAAAGATTCGGTTTTAGTTATACAATGTAAAAGCATACTTTTTAGTATAACCCTACCAAGCTCAACTCTTCCCACGTCGCAGCCTTGAGGTTCATTGATTGTATCCATGTCTTGGCTCTCCCCTTCAAGGTAAAGGTAAAGAAATGAAGCTTCTTCTTATTGTCCGACATGCCCTTGTACTTGATTGTATCGCAGATTTCCATGAAGTTACTAAGATGAGCATTCCGATCCTCTCTATCACTCGATCCCTCAAAAGGTGAGTCTTTCAACAACTTCAAGAGATTAGTGTTTAACTCAAATTTCTCCTCATCAATCGGTGGCCTTTCAATTCCATCATAGTTTTCATTCACCCTTGACTCAAAGTAATCACAAAGTAATGGTTCATTGTTCAGGTTTTGAGGTGGGTGGACAATTTGTGGTCTTGGATTTTGTGGTGGTGGTGGGATATGGGTAATATGGGTAGTTGTGAGGTGGTGGTGGGTAGTAAGGTTGATTTATAGGGTAATTAGGATAGTTAGGATATTGTGGTGGATAGTGATGGTGTAGTGGTTGGTTTTGTGGTGGATAAGGTTGATATGGATGTGGTATAGGTTATGGTTGGGGTGGAGGAATCTCTCTTTGAGCCAAGTGCTCATCACCATGATGCACTTGTTGTCTCAATGGTTCTTCATCTCTCACTTCATCTCTAGCTTCATTCATGTTGTTCTCCTTATTCTCTTAATTCAATCTAGCTTCTCTTCTTCTCCTTCGTATGCTTGTCTCAAGGTCTAAATCAAAGGGTAATAGGTCACCCCCTTGACTTATTGTGTGAATGTACCTACAAAGAGACAAGTATCAAAACTCTCACAAAATAGAACCAAAATTGAAAATGAGAAAACAACAAAATAACCAAACAACTAGCCGTCTCCCCGGCAACGGCGCCAAAAGCTTTTTTGCCCAAAATAGTGTCTACATGCAAGTGCACGTGATCGTTATCGTCGTGGCAAGATGACCAAGTTTATTTATCGAATACAGGGAGATGGGACATTGAAAGGTATGGTTGTTAAATTTTGATAATCACACAAAGCAAATAAAAGTTGGATTGGTTTCTATGTCTACTAGCTCGTCAAGAAAGGAAACTACCTATCACTTTTATTGAAAGTGAGCAAGTGAGAGAGATATGCATTAGTGTACTATCCTATGTTTAACATGGTGTTGTATCACTTAATCATGCAATGAGTTATTGTACAATCAATTAGGCAAGCCTCCTCAACATGTAAAGGTTTCCCTAAATACACATTAAGCTCCTAATGTAGTGCCTATTCACTAGGAATAGTTCTCACTATCCTAGGAAATTCATCAAACACCTAACATGCATTTGCCTAATTACAAGAAGATTTAGGAAAAGAGCTCAATTCTCATATGACACTAATTCCGTAATGGCCCAATTAATCAATTACACATGCTAAGCATTCATACAAATCATCAATTAAGAGAATTGATCATACAACTGTTAGGGTTACACTAGAAAGTATGCTTTTACTTTGTATAACTAAACTGAATCTTTGACCATTATCTGAAATAAATCTTTTATCACTGTGCTTTAGAAAAATATGAATGTTATTTATTTATTTATTGCAATCCATTCATATAATAGTACAAGTTACACTATAGATAAATGTGGTGATCCCCGGATAACTCACAACAAGATCAAATTATCAGTTTCTTGTAACAAGTACTAAATTCACAATCTAGATGGGATTTGAACACCCCATTGGTAAATGGTTGATGTGTAGATCCCAGATTGGCTTATCTTGACCAAGGGATTGCACTAGTGCATGATGATGCATTAAAGAGGACCTACAGAGAGGTAATTCTTCCGTACTAATTTATGGGATGAAGAATTAGACCTCAGTGGCCGTTTATTTCTAAACCCCCGTCCCTTAAATAGGACAGTGTGTGATCCGTGCATGGCACTTTAATTTGTTATGGGTAGAGAGTCAATAAGACTCAATACTTTGCATCTTGGGTGACGCCATTGAGAACATGACAGTTGCTGAGATTTGATACAGAGGAACGTGTGCTTGGAGAGTCTTGCATGATTAGTCCCCTTGGCGGGCTCTAAACGTTCGTCATACTAAATCTTGCAAGTGGAATTTGTTTCCGGTATGATGATAAAGAAGAGCTATCCTTACTCCAAGGTTAAGATGTTAAATTAATTAAAGCGTTCAATGACTTGATTAATTAACGGACAAGAGAATCTTAAACATGGGAAATAATGACCGGGAGCCATATAATTGTAATATGGGTTAAGATGGATAGTGCAACATTTATCCTATAGTGGAGTGAGATTAATGTTAATGGGTTGAATGACATTGGGCTCAATGTTAGAATTCAAGGCCCATTAGGAGGTCCAATCTTAATTCTCCTAAAGGCCCCTCAAGTAGCCCAAATTAAATGTCCAACAATTGACAAGGTGATTAAAATAAAAGAAATATTTTTGGGCCCAAATTTAATTAAAAATTTCTAAATTCATGTATATTAAATTAGTGAGAGATTTTATGAAAAATAGATATGTATCTTGAATACAAGAATATGTAATAAAATCAAGATCTCATGGAATTAAATATACATTGTATTTTTTTCAAAAATTATAAGGATGAGAAATATTAAGAATTGAATATTTAGTATTCAATATTATCAAGATTAGAATATTTGATATTCATGATAATCAAGATTTGAAATATTAGATATTCAAGATCTTGTATTCTTATTATCAATATGAGATGATACAAGACTTCATAATTATTATTATGATAAGTGATTTTCGAAAATCACAGTGAGGGCAACAAAATTATTTTTCTTCCTTGTGTTGTGATTATTCGTGTGGCCTTCCACAGGGTGCACAAATAAGGACAAGGGAATACTTGAGAAGGTTTTTGAGTTTATCAAATTGAGGGTCTCAAGAAGGACGCCTTCAAGTTTATTATTGATACTTCTTGAAGTTGGAACATAAGGTGGTTGAAGTAGACAAAGCATCTCAAAGGACTCCTTTTATCTCAGAAACCTCCTTTTTCATCTCAAAGGACGCCTTTTGTCTCAGAAAAATCTTTTTCATCGGAAGGTATAATTCACTAAATCCCTTAGTTCCGCATGTTTAGGGCTTTATATGATTATATTTGTTCATATATTTTGCATGAAAAGCCTGTTGTTGGGTATACAATTATTTGATTTAATTATGTTTAAATCATGATATTAATTGTAGGCTTAAATTTGTATTTAGCGTAAATCCCGAATAGATCCGCATTTAATTCCCCAACAACTGGTATCAGAGCTGGTTTCGGGCTTTATACGTTAAATTGTAATTTAAGTGTTTAATATTAAATTTTAAAATTGGATAACAGAATTGCTAGATCTTTTTTGCAGGTATCCAATTGTCATGGTATTTAATATTTTTTTATGCATGCATGTATAATGATGCGGTTTTAAAATCCGATTCGTTTGGATCATTTTTCCCGTGAGAAAATCCACGGGTAGACTAGGATGTAATAGACTAGTCTAGACGATAGGTTTATTTATTTTTCGTAAATAAATTGTAACTGATATCGAATACGAAGAACAGAGATTTTAAGGCCCGGAGACAAAGTTGGTGAAATTTTGTTGCAGTCGAGTGGGAGCTTAATCGAGACGGACGATAAAGCTTGAAGACGAACGGTGATTACGATATCTCGTAGTCAAAATGAGAAATTAAACCATGACAATTGGATATAACGTGGCAATTTGTTTAATTTATTTTGATGCATGCTTTATTTATTTAATTTGATTAAATATTTAGATTGCATGAATATCGTGATGAAAAATCTCAACTCCGAAAATTACTAAGTATGTTTTAAATATAATTCGATATTTTATTCTAGATAATAAAATTGAATTATTTGGCCTCCATGATTTATTTGTTTGTGAAGTCTTTTGGCTACACATTGGCAAGCTCCTTTCTCCCTATCGGATAGGCCAAAAGACAAGTTCACATGAACGAATTCTCAAAAGGATGATTGTGGATTATTATTAGTGGCGGTATTGACCCTCCCATCGAGTGGCTTGCTCAAAACGAAGTGATAATCATGTATTTAATAATGGTTAATACTTAGGTACAAAATTGGCATTTTATTACTCCCCATCGGAGTCCCTACCGATTTTATATGGTCAAGTGGGAGCCGACTATTAATTTTTGAAATTAAAAGTTGGTAACTGTTCTTGTTTGTAACTTGCTTAAATGTGTTTGCATAAACGTCCACACTCATTGTGGCTTATGTGAACTATTTTAAGATGTCGGCCAATTTATGCTATGTATTTTTTTGAGATTTTATACAAACCATAATCAAAATTTTGTCATAATCTTTGCGAATCGATGTATGTATTGATGCAATGCATGTTTTATTTATGTTCAGCATGTCGTCTCCTTTTAATCCACTGTTTACGATACTTAAAGATAACAAATTGGAAGGTGAAAACTATGTTGATTGGAAACGTCACTTATTTATTGTCCTAACCGCACAACAACACAAATGAGTTCTTGACACCCAAAGCCCCCTACGCCTACGGATGATGCGGATGTTGCCGAAAGGGAATATCATAGGGAGTGGATGAAATCCGATGAAATGGCTAGGTGTACCATCTTGGCTTCAATGTCAGATGTGTTGCAACACCAACACCAAGACATGGAATCCGCTTCTGATATGATGCTAAACCTTAAGGAGATGTTCGTTCATCAGAATCGTACGGCTAGGCAAATCACCTTGCGAGATATGTTGTCGCTTAAAATGGTGGAGGGAACGCCCGTAAGGGATCACATTCTCAAAATGAAGGGCTACCTCAACAAGTTAGAGGTACTTGGAGCGGAATATGATGCGGAAACGCAAGTTGATTTCGTTCTCCATTCTCTACCGAAAAGCTTTGAGCAGTTCCACTTGAACTATATGATGAATAATCAAGAGTTCACGTTGGCACAACTCTTGCAAGTTTTGGTATCGGCGGAGACACTCATGGGACACCAAACTCAAGTCTTGGTGGCAAGCGGTCCGACTTCTTCCGCACCGAAAGGTGGGAAGAAGAAGAAGACCAAAGGCCCGAACCAAGCTAAGAGTAAGGTGACAAATGAGGGAGAGGTAAAGAAAGCTAACAAAGGGAAGTGTTTCAACTGCGGTGAGAAAGGACATTGGAGGACGGCCTGTCCCAAGCCAAAGAAGGCCGGGAAGAAAGGTAATTCTCATGCACTTGTTGTTGAAACTTGTTTAGCGGCGTATGCTTCCCATTCGTGGGTAGTGGATACGGGAGCCACTGATCATGTATGTTTCACTTTACAGAGGTTCCGGAAAACCCGAAAACTTAGTGCGAATGAGATCCTCATCACATTGGGCGATGCTACGAGGGTAGTGGCTGTCGCAATGGGAGACGTGCACCTACTTTTTGAAGATAGAGTTTTAGTATTAAAGGATGTTCTTTATGTTCCCAGTTTTAGGAAGAATTTAATTTTGGTTTCTAAATTGTACGTTGATGGATACTCAGTTTCTTTTAATAATATGGTTGTTATTTTTCGAAACAATGAGTTCATCTGTTCGGGAACATTGGTGAATAATCTTTATATTATTAAAAGTGCACACCACACACAAAATGCTTCTTATAACACATCGACTGTTTCTAAGAAAAGAAAATTTTCTTCAACCGTGAATGAAACACTTCTATGGCATCTAAGACTTGGTCATATTAATCTAAAGAGAATTCAAAGGTTGGTGGCGGACGGCTCGTTGGAGTCTCTCCATGTTGAGCCGTTTCCAACATGTGAATCTTGTTTGGAGGGGAAAATGACCAAGAGCGCCTTCGGGGCCAAGGGGAATAGAGCTAGTGAAGTGTTAGAAATCGTTCACACAGATGTATGTGGGCCAATGTCGGTTCAAGCTAGAGGAGGTTTTGAGTATTTCGTAACTTTTACCGATGATTACTCAAGATATGGGTACGTTTACCTTATGCGGCGCAAATCAGAAACCTTTGATAAATTCAAAGAGTTCAAAGCCGAGGCTGAGAAACATAGGGGAAACAGTATCAAGTTCCTACGATCGGATCGTGGGGGCGAATACCTCAGCAATGAATTTTTAACCTACTTGTCAAGTGAAGGGATTGTATCCCAATTGACCGCACCCGGTACCCCTCAACAAAATGGCATTACGGAACGAAGAAATAGAACTCTTTTAGAAATTATCAGATCCATGATGAGTTATTCGGAGTTACCCAAGTCATTTTGGGGCTATGCCTAGGAAACAGCGACTCACATTCTAAACTTGGTGCCATCCAAATCGGTTCCTAAAACTCCCACAGAATTGTGGACCGGGCGTAAGCCTAGTTTGAGACATATAAGGATTTGGGGGTGTCCGGCATATGTGTTGGACAAGGAAGCCGGAAAATTGGATCCACGTTCAGAATTGAGGTTGTTTCTAGGATACCTTAGAGGAACGAAAGGGGGTATGTTCTATAGTCCCAAGGACCAAAGAATCGTAATAAGTACGCATTCTAAGTTCTTGGAAGAAGACTATGTGAACAATAGAAAGCCCAAGAGTAAGATTACCTTAGATGAAATTAGAGGGCCTAATCATATACCAAAGGTACAAGTTGATGTACCACGCGACACACCAACACAACGGGAGCCTTGTCGTAGTGGGAGGGTTGTGAGATAACCCGTGTAACACCCCGCATAGGCCGCAGCTTTACGTCCATTAACTTATTGTTTTGGGCAACAACTTTGTGTGTGTTTTATGTTTAGTCCCTTAAGTTGTTGTGCTTTAGTATTTCTTAAAGGTTTGTTTAGTAATAGTTGTCCCAATTAGTATTAATTGGACCCTTAAGTAGTATTAAGTTTTCGAATATTATTTGAGAGTAAGAGAGACTAGTATTATTGTTGAGGTTTTAGTATTAGTCCTCTAAGAATAGTATTTCCTGAAGTATTAATTCTTTAAGGGCATGTTAGTAATTGAGGAATTAAATTTAGGGATTTGACTTTATAAGGTTTTGACCAAGAATAGGATTAAATAATACTTGGGATAGTACTAGTACTATTTTCAAAAATAAGGAGTCTTGAACATTAAATAATTTTCAAAAATTAAGGAGCATTGAGACATGGATTTCTAGTATCTTTATTTATGGAAATAAGACATATTCTTATGTAAGAGAATAGTACATTCTTGAAGGTTAAGTATCATAAGAATAAAGAGTTAGTAAGGATCTTTTAAATAAGAAAATAAGTTGCCAAGTATGGAAATAGAGATACACCAAGATTATGGGCCAATTTCTTTCCTCTTTTTCTTCAAATTCGGCCAGCCCTCTTTGCAGCCCCAAACCCTACTTTTCCATCCCTATAAATATGTATTGATCAAGTCCCCAAACCCTTAGACACCCTAAGAAAATCGGTAGCCACCTAGCACCAAATTTCGGCCATGTATTGAAGTTATAGGTCCGATTTTCCAGCAGCTTGTGAGGTTAGGAAGAGAGCAAGTCTCGGCAGCTTTGAGTGAGGAGAGGAATAGGATTCAAGCACAAGGATTAGTCAAGCCAACGTACAACACTTCTCTTCTTTTCAAGCAATCAAAGGTAGGGGTTTTAAACGGTGAAAAGTGGTAACTCTAGTTCGATTTTAAATACTATGTTTGATGTGTTTATGTGTTTATTTGTTAAAGAGGGATGCCCTTATGTGGTGTCAAAGATGAGTGCTCTTAAGTAGTACTAAAGATGGATGCCCTTATGTGGTGTCAAAGAATGGATATCCTTATGTTGTATCAAACAATGGATGCTCTTATGTAGTATCAAAGAGGGATACGCTTAAGTCCTATCAAAGATTAAGAATGATTGGTATGTTTTCACGTTTACATGTCCATTATATTTAGACTTCGAACTAAACTATCCCCACGGAGTGATTTTTTTATAATTGCTCACCCCTTCACCAAATTATATTTTCAGATTTTCAAGAGTAAGATGACGAGATCGGCGATGCGGAGGAAGGTGGATGTGATGCGAGTTAAAGAAGTTAATGGATGAAGATTTTTATTAATAAACCAAGTAGGCTTTTATTTTATTAAGTTGAAAGAGTTTCATTCATGATTTTCAGCACTTTCATGTTTGCCACAAGTCTAGAGGTTTGCATGTTTTATTTCGTTGAGTGCATGGACACGTAGATGTTTGATTTAGGATTTATTATGGTTTGATGAATTTTGGGATTTTATTATGATTTTTACGAGGTATTATTCTTATTATGATTATGTGTTAATTTGCATGAGTTTTAGGAGTTAAGTTGATGAATTATTTTATTAAATAGCAACTGATGGTTAGAAAATTATATGCATGGTTAAGAGTCAATTTATGTGTTTAATTGTTCTAATGAAATTAGTTATTGTCCTTAGTTTGCATGATCGATGAGTTAAGTTTTATAACTCCAAAAATTATGAAATTTTACCAGAATGTTTGCCATGATTTATAATGCATATTGACCAATTTTCTTGTGTTTTTAATTAGTAGAAGTCGAGGAACTGATTTTAGTCCTTTATGTGATTCTAATCGTCAAAATTCTTGTTTTAAAAATACCAAAATATATGCCAGCATATTTTCGGAATTTTGGCAGTTTAATAGCCTTAAAATATTAAGTTTTTTGGTCTTAAAACCTGGAAGAAAATCATTTTTAAGTTTCAGCTTGAAATTAGTCCTACAACTTTGTTTTACTAGCTTTTCATGTGTTTTAAAAAGGGATTTTCGTGGCAAGTGTTTAATTTATGTCTAATATGATTTAATTGAGTATTTAGAGGTCTTATGTTGAATTTCAAGACAATAGTATTAAAAAAAATGGATTTGGTATTAGTTAGTGGACTGCTTTTATACACAACCAGTTTTGATGAATACACCCAGGCTGTTTTCGTGAGTTTTATGTCCCAGTGGCTGTACATGATTTGTTTAGGTATTATTGCATGATTTAATTGATGTCTTGGTTGATGTATAAAGTTGGAATGATTTAATTTCCTATGTTAAATATATTAAATTATATTGGATATATTTGAGATGATATTATTTATGTTTTCCATGGATGTGTTGAACGAGTTATTTAAATTGAATGTATTATTTATTTGTTTCAAATTATTACTCTGATTTTAGTTTTAAAAAGGGTTTTTAAAAGAGAAGAAATTTTATTACAAGCTTAAGGGTTCACGTTCTAAAGAATGTTTTCATTAAATTGTTTATTTAAAGTCAAGACTTCCACTGATTTGAAATGCATAGAATTTTAGGGCGTGACAGTGTGGTATCAGAGCAGGTCTACGTTCTTGTAGACTTGTAAAAAAAAATATTTTCATGTGCTTTATGTGATTGTATGCAATGTTTTTATGGAATGATTTCATGAAAAACTTTAATAAAAGAGAAAGCTCCATCCATCGCCACCGCCGTAGCCATCTCCGAGTCCTAAAGCAAGTAAGTTTTCGAAAGCTCAAGTATGATGTTTCAAGTAAAGGATTTTATTCAAAGGAATGATTTATGATGAATGGCATGACCTAGTCATGAAGGATTTATGAAAAGTTATGAAGGACCACTCTTTGGTAAAATGTTTTAAGAAATTCTTTTCAAGGTTTTTCGAAAGGAAAATGTTTTAAGAAAAATGTTTTAAGAAAATGTTTTATGAATTGTTGTGCTTGTACGATGGCTTAGGAAGTTTATGATTAAGATATATGATGAGTATGAATGCCTAGCAAGAGTGTTTAGGACGTGTTTAAGTTCGATGGGTTATAGGACCGTTTTAATTATTTAGATCGGCTAAGCAATTTCCTTGTATTACGGGATCTTTCATTTTAGATGCCTCCGAGACGTGACCCGACCCCTGACCCTAATGATTCTGGTGGACACGCGGATTGAAGGGGTCGCCCTCAAGCTAACCCCGTGGTCCATAACCTAGCACCTATGCTTAACACTATCGCGCAAGTAGTTGAACAATTTAGGAGGTACAAGCCTGCTACCTTTAACGGGCGGGACGGACCGGACGCCATTGAGGAATGGTTTCGTTCCATGGAGAGGATCTTCCAGCTGATTGAGTGCACCGATGCACAACGGATTGCTTGCGTGGCATTCAAACTTTTTGATGATGCCGATCATTGGTGGGAGAGCCATTGGAGGATTAGCCTGGTTGAGGAAAGACGTGTCTTAACTTGGGATCGTTTCAAGGGGATAGTAATGGAGAGATACCATCCTCAATCTTACAAGGATAGGAAGGAGCGTGAATTCCTAGACTTACGACAAGGAGGAATGACAGTTGCGGAGTACGAATTGAAGTTTAGCCAACTTGCACGTTTTGCTCAACATCTTGTCGACACCGAGCAAAAGCGTGTCCTACATTTTGTCAAAGGGCTAAGGACCGAAATCCAGCACGTTCTACTAGCTTTAGGCAACCTAACTTTTGCCGAAGCAGTCGAGAAGGCCGAACAAATGGGAGCATGTTTGAAGGAAGATGCAGATAGGAGGTCAAGGGATAACAAAAGAAGATGGGACCAAACCGGCGGAGCAAGAAAGGTACCTAACCGTGGAGTGCAAGGTCAAGGACCTACCCAAGGCTTTAGGCCTAGGCAAGGGAATCAAGTGATGAACCCAGCTTGTCTTAAGTGTGGAAAGAACCATAGGGGAGAATGTCTCATGGGGAAAGACGTTTGCTACCGATGCCATAAACCCAGGCATAGAGCGCCCGAGTGTCCGACTCTACCTAAAGGAACGGCTCAAGCTCGCGTGTACTCGCTTATGGGAGAGTCGAGTGAGGATCAATCTCCTTCGGAGACTTTTCAAGGTATGCTAACTTTGAATTCAGTACCAATAACTGCTTTGTTCGATTGCAAGAAGAGGGAAGTGACGCTCAAGTTGCCAAGTGGAGAGGAGTTGACGTACTTTGGTTCCCGACCAAGTACACATAATTTGATCGTCACCTCGATGCAAGCCGTCGAGTTACTTCAAGAAGAAGGATGTGAAGGGTACCTTATCCACGTAATGGGCACAAACGTGAAGGAGGTGAACATAGAAGATGTTGCCGTTGTTAACGAATTCGTTGACATATTTCCCGAGGAGTTACCCAGAATTCCACCCTACCAACAAGTGGCGCCGAAGGAACTCGAGGAGTTAAAGATGCAATTGCAAGAGTTGTTGGATAAGAAATTTATTCAATAAAGTGTTTCACAATGGCTGAGCGCCAGTTTTATTCGTTAAGAAGAAGGACGGATCGTGGAGGATGTGTATCGACTATCGAGAGCTTAATCGGCTCACGATAAAGAACAAGTACCAGTTGCCAAGGATTGAAGACTTGTTCGATCAACTAGGGGGAGCGAGTGTGTTCTCAAAGGTTGACTTGAGATCGGGTTATCACCAATTGAAGATCAAGGAAGGAGATAGAGCGAAGACCACGTTTCGCACACGCTATGGGCATTATGAGTTCGTAGTGATGCCGTTCGGTTTTAGCAACGCGCCAGCTATCTTCATGGACTTGATGAACCGTATCTTTCACCCTTTCTTAGATCGGTTCGTCATAGTGTTCATTGATGACATTCTAATCTATTCGCGGAGCAAGGAGCAACATGAAGAGCACTTGAGGACGGTTCTTGAAGTTTTACGCCAAGAAAGATTGTTTGCAAAGTTTACCAAATGCGAGTTTTGGTTATACCGAGTGAACTTTTTAGGCCATGTGATCACCGCCCAAGGAGTCGAAGTAGACGCATCCAAGGTTGCAGTCGTGAGCGAGTGGAAGGCTCCAACTAATGTGAACGAGGTTCGTAGCTTTCTCGGTTTGGCGGGATACTATAGGCGATTTATAGAAGGCTTTGCAAAGATAGCCTCACCGATAACCATGTCGACTCGCAAAGGGGAGAAATTCGTGTGGTCCAAGGTATGCGAGAAGAGTTTCCAAGAGTTGAAGGACAAGTTAGTGTCGGCTCCAGTCCTTATTATTCCCGATCCTACAAAAGGTTTCGTTATCTTTAGCGACGCGTCGAAATAAGGATTAGGTTGTGTTATGATGCAACATGGGAAAGTCGTAACAAGTACTAAAGCAAGATCACATTCTCAGTTTCTTGTAACAAGTACTAAATTCACAACCTAGATGGGATTTGAAAACCGCATTGGTAAACGGTTGATGTGTAGATCCCAGGGCACTATGTGTGACCAAGGGATTGCACTATGTGTGATCCGTGCGTGGCACTTTAATTTGTTATGGGTAGAGAGTCAATAAGACTCAATACTTTGCATCTTGGGTAACGCCATTGAGAACATGACAGTTGCTAAGATTTAATACAGAGGAACGTGTGCTTGGAGAGTCTTGCATGATTAGTGCCCTTGGTGGGCTCTAATCGTTCGTCATACTAAATCTTGCAAGTGGAATTTGTTTCTGGTATGATGATAAAGAAGAGCTGTCCTTATTCCTAGGTTAAGATGTTAAATTAATTAAAGTGTTCAGTGGCTTGATTAATTAACGGACAAGAGAATCTTAAACACGGGAAATAATGACTAGGAGCCATATGATTGTA
>JAPKLY010000922.1:41573-99629 GCA_026898435.1 Prunella vulgaris
AGAATCTTAAACACGGGAAATAATGACTAGGAGCCATATGATTGTAATATGGGTTAAGAAGGATAGTGCAACATTAATCCTATAGTGGAGTGAGATTAATGTTAATGGGTTGAATGACATTGGGCTCAATGTTAGAATTCAAGGCCCATTAGGAGGTCCAATCTTAATTCTCCTAAAGGCCCCTCAAGTAGCCCAAATTAAATGTCCAACAATTGACAAGGTGATTAAAATAAAAGAAATATTTTTGGGCCCAAATTTAATTAAAAATTTTGAAATTCATGTATATTAAATTAGTGAGAGATTTTATGAAAAATAGATATGTATCTTGAATACAAGAATATCTAATAAAATCAAGATCTCATGGAATTAAATATACAATGTACTTTTTTCAAAAATTATGAAGATGAGAAATATCAAGAATTTAATATTTAGTATTCAAGATTATTAAGATTAGAATATTTGATATTCATGATAATCAAGATTTGAAATATTAGATATTCAAGATATTCAAGATCTTGTATTCTCATTATAAATATGAAATGATACAAGACTTCATAATTATTATTATGACATGTGATTTTCGAAAATCACAGTGAGGGCAACAAAATTATTTTTTTCCTTGTGTTGTGATTATTCGTGTGACCTCCCACCGGGTGCACAAATAAGGACAAGGGAATACTTGAGAAGGTTTTTAGGTTTATCAGATTGAGGGTCTCAAGAAGGACGCCTTCAAGTTTATTGTTGATACTGCTTGGAGTTGGAACATAAGGCGGTTGAAGTAGATAAAGCATCTCAAAGGATGCCTTTTATCTCAGAAACCTCGTTTTTCATCTCTAAGGACGCCTTTTGTCTCAGAAAAATCTTTTTCATCGGAAGGTATAAAGCTAGAAAATGATCCGACAATGGAAAATGAAATTCAATCGGTATAAATGTGGCCCTAGTTGAGACAAAAATGCAGGAACAAACGAATTGATGATCCAAACGGTAGATAGAAAGTTATCGAAGAAATAGTAAGAAGAAATCTTATAAACCCAACTAGTAACTACCTAATTCTCTCTGTAAACTAATCTAAGAACTAGGAATTATGAATATTATGACTAACATGCCTTGAGAATCTGATCCTTGAGGTATTCATAGTGCCCACAATGTTTTGTCCAAAATGCCCTTCATTAAACGCGCGAAAAGACGAAACAACCCTCGAAATTGTGCAAATCCGGGTCCTCGCACGATCCCGTGGAGTTGGCCACACGATCCGGTTCGTTCGGATCCTCATCGCACGAACCAAAGAAGTTCTGCACGAACCCGAGCTGGTCATCACACGAGCCCTGGCTTGTGGTCACACGATCCAAGCTTGGCCTCGTTCGATCGATCCTCAACTTCCTCGTTTCCTTCATATCTTGAGTTCTAGAGCTCCAATTGACTCGATTCTTTCCCCGTTGCGACCCTCTTTTCAAACTCTTAGACATGGTATATCATTTGCCTCCATTGGATCAACTCACAATTTCTGAACGTTTGCGAACTTGCTCATCTTTTGCCGGTTTTGCTCGTTTTCACTACAAAACACAACTTTCTTGCCAAAAAGGGTTAAATACACAAATTATAGCATTTTAGGATCAAATATGAACATAAGCACATCAAAACCATATAGAAATGACTACAAAAACATGCAATTATGACCCTAAGCAGTGACCACCCTGATGCGATATGCGAATTTTGAAAAATTTATCTTAGGAAAATAGATAAATATTTTTTGAAGGGAGAAGAGCACAAATTTTTGGTTTGTGACCTCCCAGATGTGATATGTGAATTTTGAAATTTTTATCTTAAGAAAACAGATAAATATTTTTTGAAGGAAGAAGAGCACAAATTTTTGCTCTGTGACCTCCCAGATGCGATATGTGAATTTTGAAAAATTTATCTTAAGGAAATAGATAAATGTTTTTTGAAGGAAGAAGAGTTCAATTTTTTACTCTGTGACCTCCCAAACGCGATATGTAAATTTTGAAAAATTTATTTTAAGAAAACAAATAAATATTTTTTGAAGGGGGAATAGCACAAATTTTTACTCTGTGACCTTCCAAATAGGATATTTGAATTTTGAAAAATTTATCTTAAGAAAACAGATAAACATTTTTTGAAGGGAGAAGAGCACAAATTTTTGCTCTGTGACCTCCCAGATGCGATATGTGAATTTTGAAGAATTGATCTTAAGAACACAGATAAAGATTTATATAAGCGAGAAGAGCACAAATTTTTGCTCTGTGACCTCTCAGATGCGATATGTGAATTTTGAAAATTTTATCTTAAGAAAATAGATAAATATTTTTTTGAAGTGAGAAGAGCACCAATTTTTGCTCTGTGACCTCCCAAATGCGATATGTGAATTTTGAAAAATTTAACTTAAGAAAACAGATAAATATTTTTTTAAGGGAGAAGAGCACAAATTTTTGATCTATGACCTCCCAGATGTGATATGTAAATTTTGAAAAATTTATCTTAAGAGAACAGATAAATATTTTTTTAAGGGAGAAGAGCATAAATTTTTGCTCTGTAACCTCCCAGATGTGATATGTGAATTTTGAAGAATTTATCTTAAGAAAATAGATAAATATTTTTTTAAGGGAGAAGATCACAAATTTTTTATCTGTGACCTCCCAGATGTGATATATAAATTTTGAAGAATTTATCTTAAGAAAACAGATAAATATTTTTTGAAGGGAGAAGAGCACAAATTTTTGCTCTGTAACCTCCCAGATGTGATATGTGAATTTTGAAGAATTTATCTTAAGAAAATAGATAAATATTTTTTTAAGGGAGAAGAGCACAAACTTTTGCTCTGTGACCTCCCAGTTGTGAAGGGATCCAACAGCGTTGGGTGTCAGTAGCACATCCCCAAGCTAACATGCAAGTAGAAGTAACTAACAGAACTATTGTGAATGGAATCAAGGCCAAGCTACATGGAGTCAGAGGTATTAGGGCTGATGAGCTAGACTCTGTCCTTTGGGCCTGCAGAACTGGTTCCAGAACAGCCACATGAGAGACACCTTTTAACCTGGTTTATGGTACCTCAACAGTGATACCTGGCGAAATTGGAATAGAAACTCACTGAATCCCGAATTACGAGGAGAAACAAAATAAGAGATTGAAAGAGAGTGAATATGGATCTGGTAGAAGAAGAAATGGAAATTGCAAGACTCGGAGCAGAAAAGTACAAAAGGCTTATGAGAGCCGCTTACAGCCAGAAGGTCTGAGGTTGGAGCCTAGTGTAGGAGACTTGGTCCTTAGGAGAGCAGATGCATTAAAACCAACCGGGAAATTAGAGCCCAACTGGGAAGGGCCGTATGTGATCTCTCGAGTGTTAACAGGAGGAACATACGAGCTTAAGGATGAGAATGGAAATGAAATGCCTCGGCCCTGGAACATTGTCATTCTGAAAAAATATTACACCTAAATGGATTTAGGTGTACTCATTTCAATTCTACTTGCAATCAAAATCCCATGTATATCATATAAACATGGCAGCACTTTTTCGAATTAAATGAATGAAATCCTCCAGAGCTCTGATCGTTAGCTCTCGGAGGCCATGCAGCATATGAAACGTGAATTTTGAAAAATTTATCTTAAGAAAACAAATAAATATTTTTTGTAGGGAGAAGAGCACAAATTTTTGCTCTGTGACCTCCGAGATGCGATATATGAATTTTGAAAAATTTATCTTAAGAAAACAGATAAATATTTTTTTAAGGAAGAAGAGCACAAATTTTTTCTCTGTGTCCTCCCAGATGCAATAAGTGAATTTTGAAAAA
Organism: Prunella vulgaris; assembly: GCA_026898435.1. Lineage (NCBI taxonomy): Eukaryota > Viridiplantae > Streptophyta > Magnoliopsida > Lamiales > Lamiaceae > Prunella > Prunella vulgaris. Next base: position 45,380 of record JAPKLY010000922.1, read on the forward strand.
TTTATCTTATGAAAACAAATAAATATTTTTTTAAGGAAGAAGAGCACAAATTTTTGCTCTGTGACCTCCCAGATGCGATATGTGAATTTTGAAAAATTTATCTTAAGAAAACAGATAAATATTTTTTGAAGGGAGAAGAGCAAAATTTTTTTATCTGTGACCTCCCAGATGTGATATGTGAATTTTGAAGAATTTATCTTAAGAAAACAGAGTAATATTTTTTGAAGGGATAAGAACACAAATTTTTGCTCTGTGACTTCCCAGATGTGATATGTGAATTTTGTAGTGTTGGGACAATCTGAGTTTTGATTAGATCCCAAAAACCCCTTGATGAATTTGTCTAATTATAGTTCGTCAGGATTATAGGCTCAGGACTAGATAGGTTAGAATAGATTTTCTATTCATAGGTATTCAGTTCAGGGGGAACGTACTGAGGAGTGAAGACTGATGGAGACGTCCCTGAAGGTGTTGAACATCCTGAAGATGGTCAACCTGAAGCTGCAACCTGGAAAACCTAGAAAGACTACTGAAGATGCCTAGAAGCCATCCTGAAGAAGACCACTGACCCTGACAGAACTGAGTAGACTAAGCATGCTCAGAGAAGTCTTCGTCTGTGAAGGCTCAGTGTAACCTTGATCAGGCTAAACGTTCCTCTGATGTTCATAAGTCCTGACTTGGGCCTAGTATCAGTTAACCTGATACTTGTAAGTCCTGAGACCCAAAGGTTACACGTACGAATGGAAGTGTGAAGAAGCAAAAGGAATGTCAGAGTCTCTAACAAAAGATAAACATTTATCCTGAGTTAAGAACGAGATACTCAGAGTTATAAATGTACGAGGATCAGTAAAGTCGATGCCGACAAACTAGCCGTTGGACAAGCGACCAGTTAGAAGGTGACACGTATGTACGGAGACTGAGCACATTTAATGCTTCTCAGAGGCGCAGGAGGCGGATCATAAACTTTACCATACTAGTTATGGTCTTTGTCAGACAAAGACAACCAAACCTGCACCTACCCTAAAATAGAAGGTTTGAAACGGATCACTTTCCAACGGATCTTTTTCAAACCTCCTATAAATACAGAGAGCTTTGCACCCATTCAAGACTAACGGGAAATTTCCAAGAGAAACTCTCAAGATTCCAAGCGCTCAAAGTTGATTTGAAACAACACTCTGAAACTTAAATTTCCCTAGTGTTATTGTAGGAATCTCCTCTGTATTATTTGCTTAGAGTATTGATCCCATCCTTAGCTTTGATTTGTTAGAGGGATCAATACAAAATAGTTGGAAAACGTGTAAAACCCTCAGTTTGTGAGTTGGTTGGTTTGTTTGTAAGGACCGAGACTTGTAAATCCACCCAGGGGTCAGTTCCTAAGAGAGGAAGTTGGCTACTCGTGTCCCTTGGCACGTAAAACCCAAGTACCTATCCTCAGGGTTTTGAGGATAGCTTCCTGTTCAATCAGGTCGTGGACGTAGGAGTTGGTTATCTCCGAACCACGTTAAAAAGACCCTTGCGTGCTGATTTACTATTTGTTCAGGATCATAAATGTCATACATATTAAACTGAAGCATCCTTGCATCGTTTCTGAAAACCATCAGGACTGACTTATCTCAGACTTGTCATCCTGATCAGTAAACTGTGCACCAGCCTTAACCACGTTTTCACTAAGCAAAACTGATAAGTTTTCAGAACTAAAACGAGTAAAACTTAAGGGCTCACATTCCGCACTAAATTGAGCTTACTGAGATAGCTATCCAACTGACTTGCTTCTGAGCTGTCAGTAGGTGGGTTATCTCTACTGAGCTTCTGAGAGCACAACTCTGACCTAGCCTATCTGGTTCAACACTGACCCGTCCCTGCTGCCCCTGAGGACTGTCAGTTTATAGAACACATTAGTATCTTCCTGACTAGGTTTTGAAAGAGCATTCTGACATCAGTGTATTCCCCCACATACACTGATTTATACTCGTATCGGGACCAACATGTGGTATCAGAGCGGTGGTTCAAAAGACCACCGACTTTGTTTACCAACAGTTTTTTAGGAGAACCTTTTGGTGGTCAACTGAACTGATCTGTTTTTGAAAACCTGCATATCATGGCATCCGGTTCTAAGCGCCTTGAAGGCAGTCTTCCTGAATTCTCTATTGATAATTATGACTATTGGAAATTTAGGGTACTCGCACATCTCTACTCCATCCATGATCAGATGCCATTGGTGATTGAGCAAGGTCCGATCAAATTCATGAGGAATCTTCAGATGACCTGGCCCGTTGCTGGCAATGTTCCTGTTCCAGCCGCCGGAGATCAAGAAGTGGAGAGGTCCGCGCTTAATCCTGATCAGATTAAGCAAATCGGACTGGATAATGTTGCAAAGAACATTATACTCCACACCATTTCTTATGAGAATTCGGTCAAGATCATGCACCTGAGGACGGCAAAGGAGATCTGGGATGCCTTGAGGGAGATGAGTGAGGGATTAGAGAAGATCAAGGAGAACAAGAGAGATATTGCGATCAGGAAGTTTGAGGCCTTCCGGATGTTAGTGGGAGAGTCCATCGATCAGATGGAAGCTCGGTTCATTAAGATGATGAACGAGCTAGCAACCCTTAGGAAGGAGTTTCCCAAGAGGGAGGTGTCTTCTAAAATTCTGAACTGTCTCCCTGAAACATGGGACACAGGAGTGATCTTGTTGAAGAACACTCAGGATCTCACTAACATTACTCACTCTCACCTATTCTCAGAGTTAAAGGCTCTGGAATTTGACCTCGATAAGAGGAAGAAGGGTGTTGTCAGCGAAGAGGTCAGTGAGGAGAAGACTCCTGAGAAAGAGAAGAGTGTGGCTCTTAAAGCTACTCCTGAGCCTGAGGCTGGATCTGGCTCGAAATCACTGAGAGATATGAGCAAGGATGAGCTAGCCCTGGAGTACAGCCTGATGGCACTGCGTTTCGAGAAACTAAACTCTCGATTCGACAGGTATAAGAAATTTTATACTAACTCCCGTGATCGCAGGTATTCCAGCCCCAGGAGATCGAGCCCCCGAAGGGAAGAAAGAAGGGGTTCAGACTCCAGGAGGGAGCGAGATGAGCCTGAGTGGCGCACAGAAGAGAAAAGCTCCAAGAGGAGAGACAACGCTGAGCCCAGAAGATCCTGCTCCAAACCTGAACGATCATCAGGGAGCAGGAGGAAGTCGTCAAATAAGAGGTATACTGACAAAAAGGGTGTTTCTGATGTAGATCAGTGTTACCACTTCCACCAGACCGGACATTATCAGTATGATTGTCCGGAGCTCAGTGCTCGAGAGCGAGAAGATCGGAGAGCCAAGAGAGAGCTCAGGGCATCAGACCAGAGAGCTATGCTTGTTGAGGATTCCTCAGATTCAGATGGCCAAGGATGCCGGTCCCCTGAACTCTTCTCCGACGAGGAGTATGATGACCTCTGCCTGATGGCAGATGATGAGGTATGTTCTTCTGCCTCTTCTCCTGATCACGTACCTGAGCTTAGCTCAGACACAGCAGTGGAACTCGACCTTCAGCTCGCCTTAGAGCAATTGATGGTTGACTTCCCTAGGCTGCAGGAGACTCATACTCACACAGTTGATGTGAATGCACAGCTGAGTGGGGAAAACAATTTGTTAACTGAGTCTCTCAGAGTGAGAGATACTGAGGAAGCCCTCAGATTAGTACATCTTCAGGAAGAGTTGCTTCATGCTCAGAACAAGCATGATGAAGCTCCACTGGAGGTGAAAAGACTGAAAGGTGTAATCAGCTCGCTGATTGAGACTCGTGACACTGATTTGTTCCTTGCTCAAGAACAACTGATGATTGAGCGACTTGCTCTGAGAGGGATGTTCGAAACTGAGTGGCAAGCTCGCCTTTGTGCTGAGCAAACTGCTTGGGATCTTGAACTGATCTCAAAAGAGAAAGCTCATGAGGAGTTGCTGCTTCAATACACCACTGAAAATGAGGCCCTGAAACAAAAGAATGGGCAACTTAGGAAAAGCTGAAGAAGTTACACGAGTCTTCCCTAGTGGTTGATGAGTTAACAAGTTTCTCTCAGCATACCGATGGTGCCAAAGCTGGGTTAGGCTATGATACCTCTAAAGACCCAAAGGGCAAGAAGAAGAGAGGTGCTTCAGGGAGCAACTCTCAGAAGAAGTTTGTCCCTGCCGAAACTGACGACAAGAGCTCAAGTGTTGCTCGTCAGGATAAAGGTAAAGGGAAGGAGAGAGCGCCTGCTGAACCTGTCAAGCAAAGGACTGAGGACCAAGGCCCAAAATCTAAGGGAAAGGCCAACGCTGCTCATCCTGAGCCGAGGAAGAAGGATCAAGGGAACTCCAAGGCTCAGCCCAGGAACCCTCAGGCTGGAAAGAACTCTGCCCCAAGCACCTCTCAGGCTCAGCCTAAGAATGCTCAGGGTAGAAGGAACTCTGGTCAGAGGAGGCCTTAGGCAAGGCTAAGGACTACTGAGGTCCAGGCACCTCAGGCAGGGTACAAGGCCCACCAGGAGCGTCCTAATCCTCTAAGGAGAAAGAAAAACCAAGTGGCCCCTGAAAGGCAACGGAGACCTGACTCCGATAACACTCAGGCCAAACCTCAAGTGCCAAGAGGTCAGGCCCGAGCTGCTCCTTCCCGGGATCAAACTCAGCCCAATGCACCCAGGCCAAAGAGGAACAGGAGGCCCGCCCCCAGGAATCAATCCAGGGCCCCTGAACCTCAGGCTGACACCCATACACCCTCAACTTCCCAGGCACAAAGGAAGAAGAGGACTGTGTACGTAGATGTTTCAGGGAGACATGTTTACACTTTAGATGCTATCAGAATTGTTAAACAAATCTGGATCCCGAAGGGTATGGCTGAGGCCTGCTCTGTTTCAGGTCGCTGCGGGCTACAAGAAGAGGAAGGAGGATCTGATGAAGGACTGGTACTTGGACTCAGGATGTTCCAGGCACATGACCGGATTTCGTGACCTCCTTCAGGATTATGTAGCTCAGGAAGGCCCGCAGGTAACCTTTGGTGATATCTCTAAGGGTTTCACCAGGGGATTCGGTACCCTTGTTGTTGGTTCTGTTAAAGTCCTGAATGTATCCTTTGTTGAGGGTCTCAGGCACAACCTGCTTTCGGACAGTCAGTTTTGTGACCGTGGTTATATTGTAGAATTTACATCTAACATATGTCTCGTTAAGGACAAATCTACACTGCAGGTTCTGATTACAGGGGTCAGGAGAGGCAATGTTTATTTTGCTGATTTTAAGAGTAGCTCTCCTGAAACCTTCTTGGTCGCTAAGAGCTCTTCTGAGCTCAGTTGGCTTTGGCATAAACGCCTGAGTCACTTAAACTTCAAGATTATTAACAAAATTTCTAGACTTTCTCTTGTAGAGGGTCTAGCTAATGAAGTTTTTAGCAAAGACCACGTGTGCGGAGTGTGTCAGGAGGGCAAGCAAACCAAAGCTTCATTCATAGAGAAAGATGTTGTCTCAACTGACAAAGTGCTTCAGCTCCTGCACATGGATCTCTTTGGTCCAATTACTCCTTTCAGCTTGAATAGTAGGAAATATACCCTTGTTGTTGTTGATGATTATTCCAGGTACACATGGGTTATTTTCTTGCTGAACAAGAAGGAGACTCAGGTCAAACTTCCAGAGTTACTCAAGCAATTGAGTACTGAACAGGGTCAGAGCATAGTCAGGATCCGATCAGATCGAGGAACAGAGTTTATCAACTCTATTATAGCTGACTTTTGTACTAACCATGGTATTGCTAATGAGACTTCTGCAGCCAGGACCCCTCAGCAGAATGGGGTAGCTGAAAGAAGGAACCGGACCCTGAAGGAAGCTGCCAGGACCATGTTGGCTGAGTCAGGACTGCCCAAGAAGTACTGGGCTGAAGCAATCGATACTGCTTGCTACACTCAGAACCGATCTATGCTGAACAAACAACATGCTCAGACACCTTATGAAACTTGGAACAAGAGGAAGCCTCGTATCTCCTATTTCCATATCTTTGGGTGTAAGTGTTTCATCCTGAACAATGGAAAAGACCAGCTGAATGCCTTTGATAGCAAATCCGATGAGGGAGTGCTGTTTGGATACTCCTCAGTCAGTAAGGCTTTCAGGGTGTATAACTGTCAGACTCTTTGTGTGGAGGAAACACCTCATGTTATGTTTGATGAGACTGCATCAGTGCGTAGAAGACAGGTTCCAAGTCCTGACAATGAGGGGGTTACCAATAGGGTAACGAGATTGAGCCTGAAGAATCCTGAATTCAAGATCAAACTAGTTAGTGCTCCCAAGGGATGGGATGATGATGATGAAGATCAGGATGGAACTCAGGCCAACCCTCAGCAAGCCCCAGCCTCGGAGAATGTTGAGTCTCAGACGGAGGGACAAACTCAACCTGAGGTACGTACTGACGGTGATGATGCTTGTGCACCTGAGACAGTTACCGAGTCCAACTCAGTAGGGGGAACCAATGTCCCTGATATTGGACAACCCTCTGGGAATGGCTCAGTGTCCCCTGTTCTTGCTCGTTCCGCTTCTTTGCCTGTTATTGTCGAGACTAACATTTCAGGATCAGGTGAGGGAACGTTAGCAGCTCCTAGTGCAGCCGTCAGTAGGAGGCGGTGGCTAGATGTTCACTCATTGGCTGACATCATTGGTGATGTAAATGAGGGGGTCAGGACAAGGTTGTCCTTTGGTGAGAGCGCTATGTTCTGCTGCTTCCTGAGTGATCAGGAGCCTAAGAGCATAGAAGAAGCTCTTACTGACCCCAACTGGATCTTAGCCATGCAGGATGAGCTCAATCAGTTTGAGCGGAATCAGGTTTGGGAGTTAGTTAAGAGACCTAGGCGTCAAAATGTTATTGGCACCAAGTGGGTCTTCAATAACAAGAAGGATGTGAAGAATGTTGTTGTCAGAAATAAGGCCAGACTAGTGGCAAAGGGTTACTCTCAGGTCGAAGGGATCGACTATGATGAGACTTTTGCTCCGGTCGCAAGGTTGGAAGCAATCAGGTTGTTTCTGGCATATGCAACATTCAAGAAGTTCAAGGTGTATCAGATGGATGTGAAGAGTGCTTTTCTGAATGGTGTACTGAACGAGGATGTCTATGTTGAGCAACCTCCAGGGTTCGAAGTTGGGAACAAGGTGTACCACCTAAAGAAAGTTGTTTATGGCCTGAAGAAAGCTCCGAGAGCTTGGTATGATACACTTTCCCAGTTCCTGATAGACCACGGGTTCGTGAAAGGAACAGTGGACAGGACCCTCTTCAGGATATCCGAAGGGGAGGACATACTCTTGGTTCAGATTTATGTGGATGACATAATATTTGAATCTCCTAATCTGAAACTTTGTGAGAAATTCTCCAAGCTGATGACTGGGAAATTTGAGATGTCAATGATGGGAGAAATGAATTTCTTCTTAGGTCTTCAGGTCAGGCATTCTGACTCCAGAATCTTCATAAATCAGTCCAAGTATGCGAGGGACTTGATTCAGAAGTTTGGAGTTCAGTCCAGCAAAGTCTCACGTATTCCCATGAACACAAATGAGAAGCTGGATCCTGACAAGGAGGGGACCTCAGTGAATCAGACTGAATATAGGGCACTGATAGGATCCTTATTGTACCTGACTGCAAGTCGTCCTGACATCACTTATGCAGTTGGAGTTTGTGCAAGGTATCAGACTGATCCGAAGAAGAGTCATCTAGAGAGTGCCAAAAAAATACTGAAATACCTGAGAGGTACTGTCAATTTAGGACTTTGGTATCCCTCTGAAGACAACCTAGAACTGACTGGCTATTCTGATGCTGATTATGGAGGTTGTAGGCTTGATCGGAAATCAACTACAGGCACATGTCAATTTCTAGGGAGTAAACTGATCTCTTGGTTTTCCAAGAAACAAACAAGTGTTGCAACATCTACTATTGAGGCTGAGTATATGGCGGCAGGCAGTTGGTGCTCCCAGATCCTATGGTTGAAGCAACAACTAAGAGACTACCAAATAGAGGCCACTGATGTCCCAATTTATTGTGACAATAATAGTGCCATTTCCATACCCCAAAACCCAGTCTTACACACAAGGTGTAAGCATGTAGACATCAGACACCACTTTATCAGAGATCATGTTGAGAAGAAGGACATCAGGATGAAGATGATCCCTACTGACAAGCAGAGAGCTGACATCCTGACTAAGGCTTTGCCTGAAACCAGGTTTGTTGAGCTGTCAATAGAGTTAGGACTTCTTGACCTAGGCTTAGAAGGTTCAGTATGAATCTCAGCTCAGGATTGAACAAAGGGGTCAGGAGGAATCATTAACTTAGGATCAGATTGCAGAGTTGGATGGCTTTCAGGGGGAACAGACATCAGTTTTGGATCATCGGGATCAGAATAGGTTTAGGTTCAGGACACAGATTTCAGGGCTTGTCACCCTGATCGGTCTCACGAGGTATCAGTCAGATTTCTATATCTGACTGACTGGTATGAATCCTGAACTATTTTTCCTTTTCTGTCTTGCATGTGCATTTCTGATCTTGTCTGACACCACATCAATCAAAGGGTTTTTAACTCAAATCCTCAGCCATTCATTTATTATTCAGTTTTATTAAATGAAAAATGCGTATTAATTTCAAACATTCTTCTGACACGCATTGAATGCAAAATGGGCGGGAACAGGTTTCGATAAAGTAAAACATCATTACTTTTGAAATCCAAACTTTGGTACACGTTTTATTCCGGATATACCCCTTCATCTCATCCGTGAATTTCAAAAGACCATTAATCCAACCCTTTCATTAAAACTGAGTCTTTGGGTATAAAAGGAATGATAATTCATTGTGCACAATTTACTCACTCATATTTTCCTAACCCAATATTTCTGCAAATTTTTTTTTCTCTCTCTATCTCTCTGCATCAATGGCTTCCACCACCACCACTAAGCCATTCATGACTGCCTCAGAAGCACGGAAATTCCACTCAGCCATTTCGGATGTTGAATCAAAGGTGACCTTTGAGTGGTTGATTGATTTCACTCATCGATCAACTATCAAGGATTTAGATCAGGTCTATGGGGCCATCAAAACCATTGAACTGCTGGATTTCGTGTCCAAGAAACATGCAAAGACTTGTGCTCATCAAATCGTGGCTTTCTATGCCAACATGAAGGAGAACGATGCAGGTGAGTGGGAATCAGTGATTCCACTCAGAAGGACTGTTGAGAAGGAGGGAACGAAGATCGTTCAACACTTCTTTGAGAAGGTGAACGTTAGGGATTTGATCAGAAAGATATATAACCTTCCTTACTCCACTGATGATGAGGAGTTGTCCGATGCAGCGATGCACAAGTTTGGAAAGGAGCAGGGCTGTGCTGACACATACCTGATTGTGCCCCAAGAACTGTTTGGAAAAATGAATAAGAAGTTTTTCAAACCTGAATACAAGCTGATGTTCGAAGTTGTATGTCAGAGCATCATGGGGTTTGTGGGCGGTTTGGAACAGGTGTCTCTGCCCAAAATCAGGGTCATGGCAGCAGTGGTTGAGAATGCTCAGGCGGATTGGGAGGAATACTTCCTCCAGAAGCTAGTAGCTGAAGCCAAGAAAGTGGAGAAGAAAGTAGACCAGATCTTCCTGACAAAGAACCCTCACTTCTGTTCTAAGTTGTCAGTGATGCATCAGCATCTCAGGTTTGGGGATGTTGACAGAGAAGGGTTCGTGGATTTTAAGGATCAGCATATTCTATACCAGAATGCTGCTGACACAATCAAGAGGATGAATGCCACTGAGATCAAGAGGATCTCAAAAGGAAGGGGGAAGGGCAAGGCACCTAGTTCTACTGCTCAGGAGAAGCCAACCAAGTCTGGGCCAAAGCAGGTAACGGTGAAGGGACTTACTGTGTCTGAAAGGAAGACAACACTGCATGACTCTAAGACTGAATCAGACACCCCTGAACCAAAAACTGCTACAGCTGCTAAGTCCAAGAAGTCAGCACCATCACCATCAGTGACTCCGGTTTTTGGGATCCCTACTGAGCTGGAGGTGGCTCAGGAAGACACTAGCTTGCCTCAGGCGGAGGATGCTGGGGTTGAGGGGGAACAGGCTACCCAAGAGCCTGTTCAGGAGGATCCTGTGATGCAGGTGGTGCAGGACCTCAGGGTGGAGGCTCAGGCTGAGTCAGAAGGAGAAGCTGAAGGAGAAGTGTTGAAGGAACAAGGAGATGAGAAGGAAGAGGAGAAAGAAGTGAATGAGGAGGTTGACCCGGAGGGTCAGAGAAGCTCAGATGCTGGTGATGAGGAGCTTCAGGAGGTTGTGTAGACAGAGGCTCAGGATGAGGACATCGAAAACAATCAAGGCAGGAAATGGACCATCTCAACTGATGCTGAGTCTGAACCAGAGCATCAGGCTGGAGATCATGAAGAAGTTGCTCCACTACCAACTCTGACACCGTTTGAAATGGATGCTAACTGTCAAGCAAAACGGTTCGTCAGTCAGCATATTCCAGGCCTGGAACCTTCCTATGCTGACGAGGTGGTGAAGCTAAGGGTCCTGGTTATGATGCGGAGGGCATCGATAACTGAAGTGGCTGCTATGATCGAGGCTAAAGGAGTGGAGTGCCTCAGGGATCAGGAGCAGGTTATTCTCGACAGGTTTGGACTCAGAACCTATGCCCAAGTAATTACAAAGGAAGACTTCATCAGGGTGGTTCGAGCCAACAATCCCCATCCCAACCCCTCAATGGAACTGGCTGTTGTTCCAGTTGTTGGGGAAGGTGCAGACGAAGGACAAGTGGCACCGGCCGATGAAGTACTCCCCGGGGTCGGGACTGCTGAGGCTCCAGGAGAGACCCCAGTCATGGTTCTTCAGAAGCCCAAGAGGAAGGGGAAGAAGAAGAAGAACCAAACTATTTCAGTAGGTCTCTCGCGGATGAGTCAAGATATCATCAGTAAACTCCACCGTCAGAGGGAGAAACACAACTTGCTGGCGGAGAGATTTCTAGATGCAAGGAAGGAAGACTCTGACCGCTTCCTGAGCATCGAGACTCAGAGATCCACTGAACTTGCTACAATCTCTGGCCAAGTTCAAAGCACGATAGATTCAGCTCTCAGCAACCTGGATGGGAGGATCAGGGAACTGATTGCTGAAGCACTGAAGGGGCAGGAGGCCACGGTCAGAGGTTTGGCCAGGGAGGAAGCTCAGGCGAAAGATGCATCACTGCTAAGGAAGATCAGTGAGAATCTGAAGGGGACTGACGAAGTGTGGCACAAGTCCTTCAACAATCTACAGATTGAATGTCTGACTCAGAAGAAGGAACTGGCTGCCATGAAGTCCAGTTTTGAAAATAACCTCACTGAAAGTGTACTAAAGTCTGATGCGCTATCTTCCAGCCTGAAAGTGGTTGCTGACTAGGCTGCTTCTCAGGGGATTCTTCTGGATGACATCAAGAAGAAAGTGGATAAGGAGGAGGACTCCCCTGATGCAGCCAAAAAGGGGGAAGGAAAGAAAAATCCTAAGTTCGACACTTCAAAGAAGAGGAAGGCCACTGATCCTGAAGCTCCCACTCAGGTTCAAAAAAAGAGGAAAGAGGCAACTCCTGAAGATGTTGAAGAACTGCTGGATGAGTGTAGTGAACAACTCCACCCTAATGACCCCTTGGTAGTAACGAAGAAGAAGCAGAAGCAGATTACCTTGGAAACTGCACTGAAGGTCAGAGCTCAGGATACAAAAATTGAGAAACTTCACGGTCAGCATGACGCCATGAAGGATAAAGAGAAAACTGAGAAGAAGAAACCTGAAGTCAGTGCAGTGAAGAAGAAGCCTGCTGGTCAGAAGAAGAAGTTAGTCCCTGGAGAGCCGGCAGGACCGTTTCAGTATGAGTATGTAGTCACCTTCATTCCACCTCATCTGAATCAGATCTGGGTTCCGATAAAGAAAGAGTTTGTGGAGAAGTACTATGTCTATGGGAACTGGTTAAAGATCGAAGGCCATGATAAGAATGTTGTGTTCATGGAATGGATGGACCTTCATCATCCTGAACTTTGGACAGAAATTGTCAGATACTCCGATCGAGCAGGATATCAGATCAAAGACCCTGACAACATAGTCTACATGCCGCCGATGATGGGAATTAATCATCACCTCAACCGAAATGCTATCCAATCTGAAATCGCCATGGTGGCTCGGACAAACGGTGTTGCTGAGGATCCTGATCAATTCCATGAGGTGAAGCTGAGGGTCCTGACCAAGTATGGACTGACTCTTCTGAAGTGGGATGATGAAGACTGAAGAAGATAGATCAGGATTAGTGTTTCAGGAATGTTTTGTAATAGTTTCAGGATACCACGTACTTAGAATATCTACCAATGAAACTATTTTATATTCCTGAGACAACATCTCGTTGACTCCTGATTTACTTTTCTGATCTTTATCAAGAACTGTACTAACTCTTTCCTGTTTCCATCTTATAGAACTAAGGACCTGATATAGGTTCCTGAACTGAATACTGACTAAGTCAGAAATTTGTTTAGTTGGTAGGATTTTTCTAAGGGTTTTTGCATCATCAAAAAGGGGGAAATTGTTGGGACAATCTGAGTTTTGATTAGATCCCAAAAACCCCTTGATGAATTTGCCTATGTATAGTTCGTCAGGATGATAGGCTCAGGACTAGATAGGTTAGAATAGATTTTCTATTCATAGGTATTCAGTTCAAGGGGAACGTACTGAGGAGTAAAGACTGATGGAGACGTCCCTGAAGGTGTTGAACATCCTGAAGATGGTCAACCTGAAGCTGCAACCTAAAAACCCTAGAAAGACTCCTGAAGATGCCTAGAAGCCATCCTGAAGAAGACCACTGACACTGACAGATCTGAGTAGACTAAGCATGCTAAGAGAAGTCTTCGTCAGTGAAGGCTCAGTGTAACCTTGATCAGGCTGAACGTTCCTCTGATGTTCATAAGTCCTGACTTGGGCCTAGTATCAGTTAACATGATACTTTTAAGTTCTGAGACCCAAAGGTTACACGTGCGAATGGAAGTCTGAAGAAGCAAAAGGAATGTCAGAGTCTCTAACAAAAGACAAACATTTATCCTCAGTTAAGAACGAGAAACTCAGAGTTATAAATGTACGAGAATCAGTAAAGTCAATGCCGACAAACTAGCCGTTGGACATCGACCAGTTAGAAGGCGACTCGTATGTACGGAGACTGAGCACATTTAATGCTTCTCAGAGGCGCAGGCGGCGGATCAGAAACTTTACCATACTAGGTATGGTCTCTGTCAGACAAGGACAACCAAACCTACTCCTACCCTTAAATAGAAGGTTTGAAACGAATCTCTTTCCAACTGATCTTTTTCAAACCTCCTATAAATACAGAGAGCCTTGTACCCATTCAAGACTAACAGGAAATTTCCAAGAGAAACTCTCAAGATTCCAAGCTCTCAAAGTTGATTTGAAACAACACTCTGAAACTTAAATTTCCCTAGTGTTGTTGTAGGAATCTCCTCTGTATTATTTGCTTAGAGTATTGATCCCATCCTTAGCTTTGATTTGGTAGAGGGATCAATACAAAATAGTTGGAAAACGTGTAAAACCAAACCCCTCAGTTTGTGAGTTGGTTGGTTTGTTTGTAAGGACTGGGACTTGTAAAACCACCCAGGGGTCAGTTCCTAAGAGAGGAAGTTGGTTACTCGTGTCCCTTGGCACGTAAAACCCAAGTACCTATCCTCAGGGTTTTGAGGATAGCTTCCGGTTCAATCAGGTCGAGGACATAGGAGTTGGTTATCTCCGAACCACGTTAAAAACACCATTGTGTGCTGATTTACTATTTGTTCAGGATCATAATTGTCATACATATTAAACTGAAGCATCCTTGCATCGTTTCTGAAAACCATCACGACTGACTTGTCTCAGACTAGTCATCTGTATCAGTAAACTGTGCACCAGCCTTAGCCACGTTTTCACTAAGCAAAACTGATAAGTTTTCAGAACTAAAACGAGTAAAACTTAAGGGCTCACATTCCGCACTAAATTGAGCTTACTGAGATAGCTATCCAACTGACTTGCTTCCGAGCTGTCAGTAGGTGGGTTATCTCTACTGAGCTTCTGAGAGCACAACTTTGACCTAGCCTATCTGGTTCAACACTGACCCGTCCCTGCTGCCCCTGAGGACTGTCAGTTTATAGAACACATCAGGATCTTCCTGACTAGGTTTTGAAAGAGCATTTTCCTGTGACTTTCGGGAAAGTCTGACATCAGTGTATTCCCCCCCTATACACTGATTTATACTCGTTTTGGGACCAACATGAAGAATTTATCTTATGAAAATAGATAAATAATTTTTGAAGGGAGAATAGCATAATTTTTTGCTCTGTGACCTCACAGTTGTGAAGTACGGATTTTGATGAATTTACCTTTGGAAAATAGATAATATTTTTTTTAAGGGAGAAAGGCAACACCCCGTTGCCCTAAGACTCCCATTGTTTGCAAAAAAAAAAAAAAACAGCCACACAATCAATGAATATAAGGTAGCAAAATTTAGAATAAGAGCACGCACGCTCTGAACATACAAAAAGGACCCATAGGCCCATAAATATTGTCAACAAGAAGTAGCAAAAAATATACTAAACTGAAATGATTGTTCAAAAAGAACACAAGCACTCTAAACAAGGACACGTAGGTCCCAGGATAATGATACTGTTTCCAGAAAGGCAAAGGAAATAACTGGCCATAATCACATACCATCGCCCCCACTGGGCGCAGAGGGAACAGTGTCAACAACAGAAGGCGGAGCTACCCCTGTATCAGCCAGAGGAGCAGAATCCTCAACGAATAAGAGATCATAGGTCATAGGATCGGCAGGGGGAGTGCAGGTTCCAAAGTACCCTCCTTCGACGGCTGCGGGAATGCCTTTCTCATCACGGGAATAAACCAGGGAAAATCCACAGGTGTATCAGGATCACCTTTGAAATGAGGAGAAGGAGTGACATCTTCCTTGACACGACTCATGTCGAGTTTCTCAGTAAAACCCTTTTCCTGAGCCTGCTTAACGGCCGACTTGAATCCATGATGGAGAAAATGACTGACATGGGGAGCCATGTTGTCTAGAAAAAGGGATCTGCCGTGATAAGCCTCCAGTAACCCTTCGTGCATCTCCTTCAAGAATGACTACCCCAGCGCAGTAGTCAGAAGCCGCTAGCAGCATAGTTCAACACCCAGATACAGATCCCGTGTGTACTCACCCTCAAGCCATGCTTCAACACCAGCTAGCCTCTTCTCAAGGTCCTTCACTTGAGCATCTTTTTCAGCATTGTATGTACGAGCAAGGCCTAGCTCTTGAAGGGTTTCAGCCAACTCTTGACTCTTGCCCTTGAGATCCCGACGAAGGGAATCAAGGTAAGAAATATCCTCACTTTCTAGAGGAAAAGCCTGCAAATTCAAGTACTTAAAAAAGAGAGCAGGCAAATTAGAGCCTATAACTCAAAGCAGAAAATGTATAAACAGAAGAAAAGTGTCGTACAAGGTACCTAAACTAATTTCTGATGCGCCATAGGCCGGAGATGACTGGCAGGTAAGTTGGAAAGACCGGGAAAGCCACAGGGAGACTTCAACCCCTTAAGAAAAGCCAAATTCTCCTCCTCCTCCGAAGCCACGGATGAGTCAGCAGCAGAAAGTTCGGAAGAAATTTCCTCTTGAGCGTCTTCCCGGGAAGCTTGACGTTTGGAATACCGAGTCCTTTTCAGAGCGGGCTTATGGAGAGCAGGAGATGAGGAAGCTCTCTTACTCTTCTCACGGGGCTTGTCCAGGGGTTCTTCCTCTTGCTCTTCCTTGACAGTCATAGAGATCAGACCGGAAATAGTAGAGGGAAGAGAAGAACCCTCTTCTGTTATAGTGGTCTTACCAAAAGTGCCTGCTCCCTTGGAATCACCAAATTGGATCACAGGAGTAATGTCTTGAACATCATCGTCCTCAAGGATGAGGGCATTCTTTCAGTCCATACCTTGAATAGAACAAGTTATCAACACGAATCATATGGGATTTAGAAAGCCCCCATGGCAAGTAAAGAAAATGCCAAGAAAATGAGAGAATACCAACCCAAAGTGAAACAGAACATGGTCTTTATGAAGAAGACCAAAAATCCGAGGATACCCAATTTCAGAAACAATTTGATTCAAACGGATAATTACATCCCGATCGTTAGGAGAAATCACCTCCTCGAGAGGACGAGAGGAATTAGAAGGTTTTGGTGTCTTATACTGCCATCGCTCACAAGAAAAAGGCCATGTGCCCGGGCGAGGGGTCACAACAAAATAACTATTCTTCCAGTACCCATCGACACTGGGAGACTTATCTACAAAGTGCGCCAAGCCCTGGCTCCTAGAGCTAAAGTAATAAAAATCATCCCTTCTCTTGAGATCATGGCAAACGTGAAAAATCTCAGGGGTAGGATTCCCACCGTTCACCTTCATAATGAAAAAGAAGGCCAGTAGAAGACGGATAGAAGATGGAGTAATCTGGTTCAAAGGGATCTTATAAAGATTGCATACCCTGGAAAGGAAAGGATGCACAGCAAAACAGAGCCTGACATGTACCTAAGAAAACCCTAAACACAAAGAGGGAAAGGGCAGATGGTTTGGACGTTCATCTGCCCCTGGAAGATCCACTAGAAAATCAGGATGGGGGCCCAAAATCTCCCTAACACATTCAAGTTCGACCAGATTCAGGTCACTTTGACGGGAAATATCATTCCAGCTACACCTACTCCCCTCAGGGATGATCCTAATGGGATGAGTAGAGAGAAGGGCAGGGCGTGGATTCTAAACAGGAAGTCCTAAAATTGTCGAAGATGAACAGTTCGAAGAATGAGAATGGGAAAGATTCCTGGAGGAACTCTCAGGGCGAGATTCGTTTGAAAAATGACAGCTGATTGAGAAAGGGATCTTCGCCCGATCTAAAAGGGGACTCGCAGTGAACAACCTTCTATTTTCTTGTTCTTTGGCCGGAAGTAATATTAATATGCCTAAAGCATAGTTCAAATAGGGGGTCAAAAAGGTGCTAAGCCAGGAAAGATGAGTCCTTTACTTCTTGACTCGGAGGGGTGTAATTTATGAGATAAAATCAAAAGGTGAATATGGTATTCTAGAATTCCTTCGTTAATACCATTGAAAGATAAGAAGGAAAAGCAAAAGAAAGCGATTCAGCAATAAAGACAGGTGGTATCATACTCTCTTTCCTCATAGTATTAGGAGATATAAGATGATCGAGCAACAAAAACTGGTTCAGCATCGAATGAAAGAGAAAGAAAAAATAATAAAATTAAGAACTCAACATGCATAGAACAAGAAACAGAGAAAACATACTAATTGGGAGTGAATGTGCCAGTTCCCAGAGGTCACTGGCTGAAGAACGATTCCTTCAGTAAAAGGACATCTCGAATATTAGTATTTAGTTTCCAAGACTTGTAACATTCGTTACATTAGTCAGGGGCGGAGTGATTCCCAGGATGGAGAATAGATGTGAGTTCTGCCTTCTGGACTTATTCCTCTGCCAGAAGGAAGAGTTTCCCTTGCCGCACCTTGCATCTGGCCTCTGGGAGGTTGACCTACGCTGTACCCGAATATCGAGGGAGCAGAGAAGAAAAGAAATGTTGTCGCTATCATTAGAACCTAGTATACAGGTGCATGCAATCAACTGAATCAGCATGGAGGAATATTCTTGTACTTACTACCAATAAGAAGATGCCACGCGTTGTACTATCTGCTATGCATTGCTCCACTACCACGATCCGGCTGTTAGTAGTGGTCCCAAAGCAGAGGCAAAGACTAAAATACCCCTTCCTATGAAGGAGGGGGTATAAATAGCTCTTCACACACTTTCTTGGTTTTCAAGACACATTTTCATATACTTTTCATACAGCACCTTACATATATTCCATAATACATATCTTGGAAGCTAACTTGACCGTCGGAGGGTCGACGTCGGAATATCTTCCGGCCTAACTTTGTGCAGATCGTTGGAGGAGAAAGCTTGGCAGTGAAGAGATCTATCAATATTCAGAAGGCTGAGAATGGATTTACTGCTGAACAGAGGAAGAAAGGTAATATTTTTGTGATACTTCTTGTATGTGATTTAATTATTGAGTTGGGTATTTTTTGGCCCGATCAACTGGCGCCGTCTGTGGAAAATTGTTTATGAGTTAAGACGTGAGTTTTGAATTAGTAAAAATCTATCTCAAGGTGTTATATCTTTTCATATCGATGTGATTCTGGTAGCTTAAGCTAAGATCTCACATGGTTATATTTTAATATTGTTAAAAAATGTGGTTGTAGTATCCTTGATTTGCATTTCATGATGATGTGATAAGATTTGAATTCTGAGAGATAATGATGAAAACCCATAAGAAAATACGTAGTCGTTGGGAAATGAAGAAGTCGTTATTACTATTCTAATGTATAAAAGTGAATTTCTCGAAAAAGGATTTTTGTTGCCTATGTGTGTTCGTTTGAACAGTTTAAAGCAAAAATGAAGGTCGTACTATCTCATCATATTTTCTCAATATTAGTACCTAATGAAACTGAGGATGACAGAGATGGCTAATCCAAACCCTCAGAATTTGGGATCTGAGTTTGAGGATGTGGCCAACACTCCGGCGAGCGCGAAGGTACCAGTGGTCACAGCTCAGAGCACACCTATACTGCCAGGTAATGAACAACCAGGCAGCTCTAACGTGATCACCCACAGCGGATGATAGCCTTCAGGCCTTGATTCAGACAGCTGTGAATCAGGCCACAGAGGTTATGGGGCAGAAGGAGACCCCCGCTTTGAATACTGAAACTCCCCTAGCAGGGGGGAGGAGAGAAAACTGGGCCACGGGATTGTTTTAGGTCGGGGCACAGATCGAGCCCCCGGCTAAGACCCAAAGTGGACCCGAACCTAGGGTATGGAACGTGCACAAGACATTACCTCATCCAATGGGAGATGTCCCGGAGGATGGGAATGTGCGAACCAGATTTGGCAGAGCAGCTTCCAGAGGGGCTACTATGAGAGATGACAAACCAGATAACAGAACCAATATGGGAGAGACTCTCGATTGGTTGATTATGAAGATGATTCTGAAGAGGTAGTTGAATCTATTGCGGTAGCCACTACTAATCGGACGATAGCCTCCCTGAAACGGGAAATGGAAGTGATTAGAAAATAGTGTGAAAAAGTTACAAAAACCGAGGGACGTCAGGGAGGATCTCCCCTCACGGATGAGATTCTCCATGACCCTTTACATCCTGGGTTTAAGGCTCTGAACTACAAATATGATGGAACTTCAGATCCGCATGATCATTTGTTAAGATTTCAAAATGGGGCGCTATTGCATCAGTACTCAGAGGGGGTAAAATGTCAGGTGTTTCTCACCACTCTCACCAAGTCTGCCCAAAAGTGGTTTAGTCAATTGCACCAGTTCGTAAGTGCCAGAAAAATAGCAAAAACCTCTTTGTATTTGCTTAGTTTGAAACAAAAACCCTAAGAAAGTCTCAGAGCATATATTACACGCTTCAACGAAGCCACTCTGGAGTGCCCTCTGCCTCTGATGAGGTCAGAACCAACGCCTTGGCACAAGGTTGATGGATGGAGATTTCATTAAGTCATTAGCCAAGAGGAACCCTGCATCCTTTGATGAGTTGTAGGTCAGAGCTGACAAGTACATAAATCTAGAAGAGGCGAGAAGCATGAAGAAAGAGGAAAGAGGATCAGAGAAGAGGAAAGAGCCAGAGAAGAAAAGAGGGGGATCTTAGAAACATAAGAATGAAAAGGAGAGGTCGCACTAGGAAAGATTCGATACTTATACCCCTTTAACATTACAACACACTGAGATGTTAAATATAGAAGCAAATATCCCTAGGTTCAAATTTCCCGCCTCTGCCGGAAGAGGTCCAAAGAACCCTAGGTCTGAGCACTACTACCGGTATCATAATGATTATGGTCACGAGACCAATGAATGTATACATTTGAAGGATGCTATTGAAAGATTGATTAGAGAAGGCCATTTAGTTGACTTTGTAAAGAAAGAAAGAGATAGATATGGAGGAAGGGGGAAAGAATCCGGAGATAAGGGAAAGGAGCTAGTAGAGGCACCAAGAAAAGATGGATCGAATCAGAGGAGAGGATTCATCCAGATGATAGTGGGGGGACCCGCAGATGGTGATTCAAATAGAGCCAGGAAGGCATCTCTCAGAGAAGGAAAGCTGTGGGAGGATGGGAATGTCCATCAGGTAAGGATGGAGGAGGATACACTTCTGATTAAGTTCGGGGCAGAGGATGAGATCATTGGTCAGAAGCCACATAATGACGCTCTTGTGATAACAACAGAAATAGGTAGGTACGGTATAGCCAGAGTGTTCGTGGATATTGGGAGTTCGGCTGATATTATGTTTCGAGAAAGCTTTGAAAAGATGAATCTGAACGTGGAGCTCAAGCCAGTGGATACTGCCCTCTTCGGTTTCATAGGAGGGGCGATACATCCCAGAGGTCAGGTATCATTGCAATTTAGACTGGGGGAGCCACCTTTGTTTAGTGTAAAGATTGTTAATTTCCTAATAGTGGATGCACCATCAGCATACAACATAATATTGGGAAGACCATCCTCGAATATGTTCAGAGCGGGGGTATCTACTTATTATTTGAAGTTGAAATTTCCAGTGGGAACAGAGGTAGCAGAGATCTGTGGAGATCAGTTATGTTCCAGAAAGTGTTACATTAATACGGTGAGGGAAGTAGTTAAAGGCTTGGGGCAGGCGAATAGAGGAGAAGACCCCCATGGAAAAAGATTGGAATTAGAGGAAATGAAAGAAGAAAAGCCAGAGCTGATAGTACGTCCTAAAGAGGAGCTTATGCCCGTGGAGCTGTTTGCTAATCAGTCAGGATTTACCACTTACGTTGGTACCCAAATGGAACATAAAGTAGCGGAGTCTGTTATTGCATGCTTGAGAAAAAATGCTGATCTCTTTGCCTTTCGGCCAGAGGACCTGATAGGAATTGACCCAGCAGTAGCATTACACAGTCTGAATGTGAACCCAGAGGCCAGACCCATGAAGCAAAAGTTGAGAAGGTTCGGGCCAGAGAAAGATAAAGTGATCCGGGAAGAGGTCCAAAAGTTGCTAAGGGCAAAACACATAGTGGAGGTCCAATTTCCAGAATGGTTGTCTAATGCGGTGTTAGTAGCGAAGGGAGCTGGAGCTTGGACGATGTGTATGGATTTCCAGGATCTGAATAAGGTCTGTCCTAAAGATCATTATCCACTGCCCAAAATTGATCAGCTGGTGGATTTTACTTCTGGATTTGAGTTGCTGTCTATGATGGATGCTTATCAGGGATACCATCAGATATGGATGGATCGAGCTGACGTACCAAAGGCTTATTTCGTAGTGTCTTGTGGAACTTACAGCTAAGTCAAAATGCCGTTCGGATTGAAGAACGCAGGGGCCACATACCAGAGGATGGTAGATGTATTGTTCAAAAAATAGATTGGGAAAAACATGGAGGTGTACGTGGATGATATGCTGGTGAAGAGCATCAAGGCGGGAGATCATGCCTCTGACCTCGAAGAAATCTTTAAGGGGTATTGAGGACATACCAGATATGACTTAATCCAGCTAAGTGTGCCTTCGGAGTAAGGACAGGCAAATTTTTGGGGTATGTGGTAACCCCTAAGGGAATCGAAGCTAATCAAGATAAAGTGAAGGCTATTCTAGAAATGCAAGTGCCCAGAAACGTGAAGGAGGCACAGAGGTTGAATGGGCGAATAGCAGCGCTAAGCAGGTTCATTTCGAGATCGGCAGAAAAGAGTTTACCTTTCTTTAAAATATTGAGGAAAGGATCACAGTTTGAATGGGATGAGTAATGCCAGAGGCCCATTGAGGAACTGAAGAGGTATTTGGTAGAGTTACCTAGCTGACAAAGCCCTTGAAAGGGGAGACATTGTATATGTATTTTTCCGTGGGAAAATATGCTCTAAGTTCTGTCGTCTTGTGAGAGGAAGGAGGTAAACAATTGCCTGTTTATTACGTGAGTATAGTAATGCATGGCGCAGAGGTGAGATACTCAGAGATAGAAAAAGTTGCATTGGCAGTGATGACAACAGCTAGAATGCTGATGATAGAGTCAAAAAATACTCATCCAGCAAACAAATTAAATAAGATCGGTGTTGTTGAATCGTTACCTGTCATCCTTTGCAATTAGCTAAATGGTTATCCACCTTCTACCTTCTGTTATATTCTTCTGGCTGATCGCGCTTTCCCCTTGAAGATCTGCACAAAATCGAGCCAGAAGGAATTCCGGTGTCGACCCTCCGACGCTCAAGTTAGTCCCCGAAAAACTCCTCAACGTAATAAGAATAAAAATATTAAAGTGTGTTTGGAAAGATGTGTCATGAAACTTGAATAAAAATATTAAAGATGTGTTTGGCAAGAGGGGTATGATGGTCCTTTCCTCTGCTTAGGGACCACTGCTAAAGGCTCCCTGTTAGTGGAGCAATGCAGCATAAAGGTAGTACTATACGTGGCACTCTCCCATTGGTGGGAAGTACAATTTTATTCCCTCATCCTGATTCAGATGGATATGTGCACCAACGTTATAGGTTTCAATGATGGTGACAGGGGTTTCTTTTCTTCTCTGTACTCTGAACATAGATGGGTCAACTTACGAGAGGTTAGACCTCAGAAGTGAGAGGGAGGGATCCTCCTTTAACCCGATGCCTCTTGTTTATAGGCAAAGTCCTCTGCACTCTGGCAGAGGAATGAGTCCAAAGGACAGAGCTCATCAGTCTTCCATTCTCTGAGATGGGAATTCTCTTTGGCTAATGCTTTGTTAAACCATTAGAGCTTCGACATCCGTATTAATTTCTAAGAGTTTATCATTCGGATACTTTCCTCTTCAGATGGATTTCTATCTGGTCGGTGACCTCTGAGATCATACACATCCACGCCCTATCAACTAGTCCCCCCTATTCCATATAGAAAATTCCTGTAGGCAATTTTATTGGAATAAGTAATCTTTGCCTTCTGGGCTTTGATTATTACCGCCTAGTAAAAATTTCAATTGTTTTCTGAATTCCCGCCTTCCTTCTCAAGAACAAATCCCTTCACATCAGAACCGTCCAAGGGGTACGACCTTTTGACTGGGCTATTTTCGTCCTTACACGTGTCCTTACGAAAGGGTCGCAATCGTTTCGTACCTTTTCCTTTTATTGATAAAAAGGGGTTCCGATTTTACCTTTCTCAGAAAAAGTGTAGTCCTTTCTATTCCTTCTTTTACCTCTTTACTTCTTAATTTCATCCTTCTCTCTCCAAGCTCTTCAGAGAGGATTTTACTTTAATTAGGGATACTCTTCTTCCTTCATTGTCCTTTCCGACGAGCGCCTTTTCTCGCAGGTATTACTTCTTCTTTCTCCTCATGTTTTTAGGACTATGACTTGCTGCATGTCTAGGTTTTGATGTTTTTACTTCTTTTCTATTCTTTGTTGGGCTTCGCTTAGTTGTGTTCTATTTTAAATTATGTCAAGGGCTTCTCTTTTTTCCGGCGACTCCAGACCGGAAAATTCTTTTGGGGACTTATCGCACTCGTATTCTTCTCGCCGTTCTTCCTCTACCATGTTAGGGCCTTGAGTTCCATCTCCTAATTTCGCTCTTCTTTCTACTCGTCCTACCAAGCCTGTTCCAGAGAAACATCGGTTTCGTTGGAACGACATATCACATCATACCCTCCTGAACCAGAAAGATCTACAGGATATTAGGGCTATTTTAGAACCACAACCAGATTTCTTGGTGGACCTGCCCACTACGGATGAACGCCCAAATCACCTTCCATTCCCTTCTTTAGCTTTATGGGTGTCTTAATTGCATGCAGGCCTTAGGTTTTTCGTTCACCCCTTCCTCTCTGGTTTTAGTAACCTGTATCAGATTTCTCTAAACAAAGTGATTCCTTCATCTATCCTACTCCAGAGATTTTATTTTATTTTATTTTAAAAGCCAATGGCGGAAATCCTACTCCAGAGATTTTCTGTGTTAACCACGATCTCAAGAAGAGGGACGAGTTTTATTATTTTAGCTCCAGGCATCAGGGTATATCTCATTTTTTGGGTAAGCCCCCTACTATTGACGGTAATTGGAGAGAATATTACTTCGTGGTAACTCCTCGCTCTAACTCTTGGCCTTTTGTCTATGATCGGTGGCAATATAAGGCACCAAAATACTCTAATACTAACAAATCTGTTGATGAGGTGGTTCCTCAGGCTGATGAGGAAGTGATGCTTCGTTTGAATCGGGTTGCTTCTAGGAATGGGTATCCTAGAATTTTCGAGCTTTTGCGTGAAAATTATACTTTGTTCCATTTCAGGTTTACTCACCAAGAATCCTTTCCTACTGATCCTCATGGTATACACATATATATATGCTTTTCCCCATTGTGTTTTCTGCTTTCTTGGCTTGAATGCTGATTTCTTGCTTCGTTTTGCAGATATGGATTGGAAGAACGCTCTTTTATTGGAAGATGATGATGAGGTGCTGGACATAACTCATTTGACGCATCAAGAGGGCCCTCGAGATGCTGAACCCAAGGTTACTGAGGAGGGCGGTACTTCCCTTGCCCCTTCTACTGTTTCTATCCCTCATCTTCCTATCGTGAAGGTGGAAGGAGAAGGAGAGATTGCGCCTAAACCTAAGGGTAAAGGCAAGAGAGCTTCTTCCTCTTCAACGCAGGTTAGGGGTTCTTTGAAGCGCACTAGGCAATCTACCCACCAGGCTTCCCGAGTTGATGTCCCAGAAGAGATCTCTTCTGAAATTCCTGTTGTCGACTCATCCCTGTCTTCCGAGGAAGAGGCTATTCTAAATTTTTTTAAAGGGGTTAAATTTCCGTCCTTCTCTGCTGATGCTCCTGATACGTCCTTTGAGCAACTTCGATCTACTATGTACAAGAAACTTGTTGAGGTACTATTTCAGTCTTCTCCTTTTATTTCTTTTTCTCGTAAATTTGTCTGCTTTTTCATACGCTTTTGTCTATTTTCAGTTTTCGGTTTTTCAATCCCGTTTTCTAGACTGCGATGAGTCCTCTAGTCTTGACTCTCTGCTCAGAGAACTAGATTATAAGGATCAGGAACTTCTCAAGACTGCTCAATCTCTAACTGAGGCTATTGGTCAAAATACTGATAAAAACTCCCAGATTCAAGGTTTGGAGGGGAAACTGGCAGATGTAGAGACTTAATTGGCCACCTTGCGGGCTCAGTTTGAGGAGGTGAGCACCAAAACTCTTCAACGAGGGTGTAGATTTTTGCCGCCGTAATCTTTTGCATTCCCCTGCTGGTCAGAGCTTTCTTAAGGAAATGATCGAAGGTCTACTAGATGCCTATCATCACAGTACACTGTTCTTAGAGCACATGGTCCCTCATACCAGCCATTTCATCCCTCTAGGCTTCAAATCTGCCGTGAAACAGGCACAAAAGAATGGTTTTGCTGAAAAGCTTGACATTGCACGCACCCGGGAAGAGGTTGTTCCTTCTCCTCATTTTAAAGGTGATCCAACTGCTCCTATCGATGCTCCTTGGTTCCTCCCTGTGATGCGGAAGGCTTTCCTCTAGCTAATTGATCCGGACTCCTCTGATCTTGCTCTTCCCTCTGCCAAGCCTTTGCTCTACGACCTCAGTTCCTCCTCTGATCCTGCTCCAAGTATTGCCTCTGACATTCCATCCTCTAGGCCCGGCGTGGGCGTTGTCAAAGAGGCTTAATTCCAGTGTTAGTTTTTTATCTTTTCTTGGTTTCTACAAACAATACTTTTCGTTTATGGGCCTGCGTGCCTTTTATTATCTTATAGAGCGTATGTGCTCTTTTGACAATTATCACTCTATATTCATGCGTATGTGTTTTCTATATTTATGCATATATATATCTCCTCCACCTCAGGAAATAATAATTTTTTTTACTCTAAAAAAGTAAAAATTTTATTTTCTCAACTCTCGCAGAGGTCAGAGAGCAGAAACTTGTGCTCCTCCCCCTCTGGAAAGAATTTTTTACACTGAAAAAAGTAAAAAATTTATTTTCACAACTCTCGCATAGGTCAGAGAGCAGAAACTTGTGCTCCTCCCCCTCGGGAAAGAATTTTTTACTCTGAAAAAAGTAAAAATTTTATTTTCTCAACTCTCGCAGAGGTCAGAGAGCAGAAATTTGTGCTCCTCTCCCCCTCTAGAAAGAATTTTTACTCTGAAAAAAGTAAAAAATTATTTTCTCAACTCTCGCAGAGGTCAGAGAGCATAAACTTGAGCTCCTCCCCGTCTGGAAATAATTTTTTACTGTGAAAAAAGTCAAAATTTTATTTTCTCAACTCTCGCAGAGGTCAGAGAGCAGAAACTTCTGCTCCTCCCCCTCTGGAAAGAATTTTTTACTCTGAAAAAAGTAAAAATTTATTTTCTCAACTCTCACAGAGGTCAGAGAGCAGAAACTTGTGCTCCTCCCCCTCTGGAAAGAATTTTTTACTGAAAAAAGTAAAAATTTTATTTTCTCAACTCTCGCAGATGTCAGAGAGCAGAAACTTGTGCTCCTCCCCCTCTGGAAAGAATTTTTACTCTGAAAAAAGTAAAAATTTTATTTTCTCAACTCTCGTAGAGGTCAGAGAGTAGAAACTTGTGCTCCTCTCCCCTCTTGGAAAGAATTTTTTACTCTGAAAAAAGTAAAAATTTATTTTCTCAACTCTCGCAGAGGTCAGAGAGCAGAAACTTGTGCTCCTCCCCCTCTGGAAAGAAATTTTTACTCTGAAAAAAGTAAAAATTTCATTTTCTCAACTCTCGCAGAGGTCAGAGAGCAAACACTTGTGCTCCTTCCCCTCTGGAAAGAATTTTTTACTCTGAAAAAAGTAAAAATTTATTTTCTCAACTCTCGCAGAGGCAGAGAGCAAAAACTTGTGCTCCTCCCCCACTGGAAAGAATTTTTTACTCTGAAAAAAGTAAAAAATTTGTTAAGATCTCCCTGAATTACTAACAGTAATTCCTGAGAGTTTTTCATTGAAATTCATAAAATTTAGCCATGCTTACATAATATGCTTGGTCTTTTGATTGAAAGCATTCAAACTCCTACTCTTCACTAGACATAATATTTCTTCTGGTTCATAATATTCCATGGTCATGGTAATTTGTTGCCCTCCTCGTCTTGCAATTCATAAGCTCCTCCTTTCAATACTTCGGCAATCACATATGGGCCTTCCCAGTTGGGCTCTAATTTCCCAGTTGGTTTAAGCGCATCTGCCTTCATTAGTACTAGATCTCCTTTCTCCAGCTTGTGCTCTCTCACTTTCCTGCTATACGCTGCTTTCACTTGTGATTTGTACCTCTCGGCTCTAATTCGAGCCATTTCTCTTTCTTCTGCCACCATGTCCAAATTCTTTTTCCTCAATTGTGTGTTCTGATCTTCCTCATACATCTGAATCCTATGACTCTCTATACCCACTTCTGATGGAATAATTGCTGAAGCCCCGTATACTAAGTTAAACGGGGTTTCTCCCGTAGCTGTCTTAAATCCAATTCGATAAACCCAGAGGACAAAGTCCAGATGCTCTGCCCAGTTTCCTCTGCTTCCTTCCAACTTAGTCTTGATCCCATTTACTATTGTCCTGTTGGTCACTTCCACCTGACCATTGGCTTGTGGATGTGCCACTGACGCCCATCTCTACTGTACTCTCATCTCTTCGCACCATCTTCTCACTCTTGCTCCAGTAAATTGAGCACCATTATCTGACACCAAAATTCTGGGCACCCCGAACCTACAACAGATGTTTCTCACAGAAATCTAATCACAGTCCCTTCATCTATTTTCTGCACAACTTCCGCTTCTACCGACTTGCTGAAATAGTCCACTGCCACTATCAGGAACACCTTCCCCCCACTCGCCTTTGGGAACTTTCCTACTATGTCTATCCCCCACTTGTCAAAAGGACATGGTGAATACATGACTCCTAACCCTCCAGCTGGTACGTGTATCAATGGACCATGTCTCTGACACTTGTCACGTCTCTTTATCAGATCTTTGGCATCTCTTTAGATGGTAGGCCAGAAGTAGCTTGCTAGCAATACTCTTCGAGCCATGTCACGAGCTCCTGTATGACCTCCTCCACATCCCTCGTGTATTTCTCTTAACAAATAATTGCCTTCTTGGGTAGACACACACCTTAAATAAGGCTAAGTAAAAGATCTCTTGTATAAAAACTCCCCTATCATGCAGAATCGGGCATATACAGTTACTCTCACCCTTTCATATCCCTCCAACTTCTGCCCTGTTTGCAGAAAATAAAGGATGTGAGTCCTCCAGTCTACTTCTGTCTCTACAGCTCCTACCTCTAAATGAATCACCCGGTTCTTTACAGTAATTAAGGTGATCTTACCTCTGACCTCTTCGGAGGCGCTAGCCATTTTGGCCAAGTAGTACGCCTTTTGATTCTTTCCTTTGGGAATCTGCTCCACCCTTAACTCTTCAAACTTCCCCCTTAGCTGGGTTGCTACTTCTGCATACTTGGCCATTTTTTCATTTTTCTTCTCATAAGTTCCCTGCAACTACTGAGTGACAATTGAGAGTCCGAATATATCACCGCCTTCTGTGCTCCCATCTCATGGAGCATTCTCATTCCTCTAACCAAAGCCTCATACTCGGCTTCATTGTTTGATATCTTGAATTCGAACTTGATAGCAAACTGCAATTCTTCTCCCTCAGGTGTGATTATCCAGATCCTAGCACCATACCCAGTTTGAGTAACCGACCCATCCACATATGCTTCCCATACTCTAACTTCTTTGCCTTGCACGATTTCTTGTATGAAATCAGCTAATGCCTGTGCTTTAATAGCTTTTCTTACCTCAAATTCAATCTCATATTCTCCTAATTCCACCGCCCATTTGACCATTTGCCCAAACAAATCAGGCCTTCCAATAATTTTATGCAAAGGCATGTGAGTTCTAACTACTATCTTGTGAGCTAAGAAATATGGCCTCAGCCTCCTGGCCGTTGTTATCACTGCAAGGGCAGACTTCTCTATTTCTGAATATCTTGTTTCTGCGCCGTGCATAAATTTGCTCACGTAACAAACGGAAATGCTTGCTTCCTTCTTCTCGCAAGAGGACAGAACTCAGAGCACCTTCCCCCACTGAGAAATACATATACAAGGTTTCACCCTTCAAAGGTTTTGTCAACCGAGGCAACTTCATCAAATATTCCTTTAGCTCCTCAAAGGCCTTCTGACATTCTTCATCCCACATAAAACATGATCCCTTTATTAAGATTTTAAAGAAAGGTAAATTTCTTTTAGCCGACCTTGAAATAAACCTACTCAGCGCAGTTATGCGCCCATTTAATCGCTGCGCTTCCTTTAAGTTTCTGGGCGCTTGCATCTCAAGGATAGTTTTCACCTTCTCTTGGTTAACTTCTATTCCTTCAGGGGTCACAACGTATCCCAGGAATTTGTCTGTTCTCACTCCAAAGGCACATTTAGCCAGGTTGAGTCGTATCTGAACGTTCTCAATACTTCAAATATTTCCTCCAAATCAGAGGCATGACCTCCTGCCTTGATGCTTTTTACCAACATATCGTCTATGTATACCTCCATATTCTTCCCAATTTGTTTCTTGAAAACTACATCCACCATCCTCTGGTATGTCGCCCCTGCATTCTTTAATCTAAATGGAATTTTTACGTAGTCGTAGGTTCCACAAGATACCACAAAGCAAGCTTTGGGCACATCCAATTTATCCATCCATATCTTGTGGTATCCTTGGTAAGCATCCATCATGGACAACAGCTCATATCCGGATGTAGAATCCACTAGTTGGTCGATTCTGGGCAGAGGGTAATGATCTTTAGGGCATGCTTTATTGAGATCACAAAAACTGATACACATCCTCCAAGCTCCAGCCCCCTTTGCTACTAATACTGCATTAGAGAGCCATTCTGGGAATTGAACTTCTACTATATGCCTCGCCCTTAATAGCTTATGAACTTCCTCCTTGATCACCTCATCTTTCTCTGGCCCGAATCTTCTCAATTTTTGCTTTACTGGTCTGACCTCTGGATTTACATTCAAGCTGTGCAGTGCTACCTCTAGGTCGATCCCTATCAAATCCTCTGGCTCAAAAGCGAAGAGATCTGCATTCTTCCTCAGGCAGCTGATAATAGACTCTGCCACCCTATGTTCCATCTGAGTACCAACACGAGTGGTGAATCCTATTTGGTTAGGAAACAATTCCACAGGCATGAGTTCTTCCTTAGGGAGCACCTTCAGTTCTGGCTTCTCCTCTCCCATCTTCTCCAATTTTAATCTTTTTTCGTGAGAATCCTCTCCCCTATTCTCTTGGTCTACTTTCTTGGCCACTTCCCTTAAAGTATCAATATAACATTTTCTAGAGCACATCTGATCGCCACAGATTTCCACCACTTCCGTTCCCACGGGGAATTTCATTTTGAAGAGATATGTAGATACTATCGCTCGAAACAAGTTTAAAGACGGCCTTCCCATTATCACATTGTATGCCGAAGGTGCGTCCACCACCAAGAAGTTAACCATTTTCACACTGAACAAATATTGTTCCCCCAGCCTGACATGTTGATTACAGTTTAAGTATGCATGTATTTTACCTATTTTGTGTATTATTTTGTGTACTATAATTTATTGTTTAGCGTATTTATATATAATTTCACACTTTCTAATTAGTTATAAGTATTTATGTTTTCTATATAAATAAGAGATATATGTATAATTCAACATGGCCATTATGTCTATTGTATATTGTTGAGGTCTTAAGTGGAGTTATACTTATCTAAATTTTATGATATTGAACACCTAAGACAATGTACTAAATACTTAAGACATGTTAGTGATCCAATTTTACAAGTTTGGATTGTATTTGTACTCAAAAGTGAAGACTCCATTTCTGTCCAATGTTTGGACTCAAAACACATTTTCGTATTTCCACAATATCTGGAGCCTCACTAATCCAATTGAACCAATTCCAGTTTTATTTGATCACTAATTCGTTTCTCTACAACTTGTATTCAGGGCTTAAGTGTCAAAAGTTCCGGCTTCAATGGTCAAAATGACAATCAATGCAAGGGCTTCAGAATTCCGCCATCTCAGTACACATGTTGGGAAACAATTCACCATAATTCACACAAAAGTCCAATTTACACAAGACCAAAGCCATTGGTTAGCCAAGAAATTCATCAAGCTTAACCAAGTTTATTTTATATCGAACCCAAAGGAGATGGGGATTTGTAAGGTAAGACTATTGTTCTTGATTAAAAAACACAAAGCAAATAAAGGGGATTTGATATCTATGTCTACTAGTGCGTCAAACTTGTAAACTACCTATCACCTTGGGTTGTAAAGTGAGCGAGTGTGAGAGATATGTGCTAGTGTACTATCATATGTTTCTTATGGTGAGGTATCACTTTCTCATGCCATGGAATTGTGTACAATCAATTGGTAAGCCACTCTAACATGCAAGAGGTCTCCCTAATAACACATTAAAGCCTTTAATTGTTCTTCCTATTCACTAAGTATAGCTCTCACTATCTTAGGAATTTAATCAAACACTTGGCATGCATTTGGCCTAGTTCAAGAAGATTTAGGAAAATAGGTCAATTCTCATTGAGACTATCTCCTAATGGCCCTTATGATCAACTACACATGCAAGGCATTCATACAATCCATCAATGTAGAGAATTGATCATACAATAATTCATAGCAATCAAAAGATCAACATAATCACCATACTACGCCATAGGAGTCATACACCAACACACAAAGGGATTAGCCCATGGCTAATTCAGTAAACAAAAGAGAAATAGAAGTAATAGCAATCATCATTATGCAGGAATTATACAAAGTATTAAAGAATTTACCTATTACAATTGGAATTGAAAGGATGCAAGATTACCTCTAGAAGCTAGAAAATGATCCGACAATAGAAATCGAAAATCAATCGGTAGAAATGTAGCTTGAGCTATGCTAAGAATGCAGGAGAAAACTGATCGTCGATCCAAATGGTAGATCACAAGTAATCGTAGAAATCGTAAATGGAAATCTAAGAACACCACTTGGAAACTACTTCTAACTTCTCCTAATCTAGGGAGAGAATATGAATCTAAGAAAATGATAAAAGTCCTTTAGAAAATTTGAGATGGAAGTATATATAATGCCCTTGGATCATTGACTAAGATGCCCTTCATTAAAACGCACAAAAATACGAAAATAGCCCTGAAAATCTAAGTTTCCTGAGCTGCTGTCGCCTCAGAGCTAAGCAACTGTCGACCACTTGGGCGACAGCTTGGTCGACACGGGTGCCTTTTGTCGTCCAAGAGTGCTAGGTCTGTCAACCCAGCTTGGTCGACACTCCACTCGACAAATGGCTGTCTTTCCAGGGATGTTGGTCGTGCGAGGCCTGTCTTCCGAAGAAGGAACGTCTGTCGCCCGAGGCCTTAGTCTCGGTCGATACGTGACTTCCTTGTTTTTGTCATATCTTGAGCTCTAGAACTCCGATTGACTCAGTTCTTTTTACGTTGCGACCCTCTCTTCAAGCTCTTCAACATAGGACAGTAATTTATTCATTTTGCTCAACTCCAAAATTTGGACTTTTCTCGATCTTGCTCGTTTCTTCCTTATTTTGCTCGTTTTCACCTACAATCACAACTTTCTAGCCAAAAAGGGTTAAATACACAAAGTATCACATAATAGGGTAAAATATGAACATAATATCACCAAAAGCATATAGAAATGAGTGCTAAAACATGCAATTATGACCCTAATCAATAAATTAGAAAGAAAGAATGACAAGTAATAAGAACATCAGCCATATAAGAACTAAGGATAATAGAATTTGATAATATCATTGTTAAGAGAGCACATACGCTTTAGGAAATGCATGAAGGCACGCAGGCCTATAATAAGGGATAAGTGTTTGCAAAAATAGGAAAAGCATGTCATTGACACTAAAATTAAACCTTGTCAGCATCGCCCACGCCGGGCCCAGAAGAAGGAATGTTTGAGGTAGTAGCAGGATCAGAACTAGGAGGAGCGCAGAGGTCATAAATCAGAGGATGTGTAGGAGGAACGGCGGGATCGAAAGAGCCATAATCAGTCAATAGAAGGAAAGCTTTCTTCATCATAGGAAGAAACCAGGGTGCATCAACGGGAGTATCAGGGTCACCCTTGAAGTAAGGAGAAGGAGTGACATCCTCCTTGGCCCGGGAAATATCAATCTTTTTAGAAAAGCCTTTGTCTTGCGCCTGCTTAACAACAGATTTGAAGCCAATATGAATGAAATGACTAGTATGAGGGGCCATATGCTCGAGAAATAAGGTGCTATGATGGTAAGCATCCAGCAGGGCCTCATGCATCTCCTTAAGAAAGCTTTGTCCAGCGGCGTTGTGAAAAATCATCCGGCGGAAAAAATCCACACCTTGATTGAAATTCTGGGCACTAGCTTCTGCTGATTGAACATTCAGGGCCGCCAGCTGAGCCTCCGTGCTCGCTAATTTCTCTTCCAAACTTTGAATTCCGTCATTCTCCTCCGCATTGTGACCACAAGCCTGAGTCAATTCATGAGCATTCTTGAGTAGCTCCTGGTCCTTGTGGTCCAGTTCCTTGCGCAAGAGATCTAAGCCAGAGGATTCTTCACTATCCAGGAAGTGAGCTTGAAAAGCTAAAAATTATACATGCAGTGGAAAACGTATGAGCCACCCCGATAGAGAAAAATGGAATGAAAGAAACAGAACCATAAGCGTACCTCAGCCAATTTTGTGTACATGGCAATACGAAGGTGATCAAAAGACAAATCAGAGGGATTGGCTGGGAGAGAAAGAGGCTTGATTCCTTTGAAGAAATGAAGGACAACTTCTTTTTCAGAAGCTAAGGGTGAATCAACAGCAGAAATCTCAGAGGAAATCTCTTCTTGAGCTTTGGCGCGAGAGGCTTGACGAGTTAACTGGCGAGTGCGCTTAACGGGACCCTTAAGGAGTGCTGTGGAGGAAGAAGCCCTCTTGCCTTTGCCCTTAGGTTTAACAATAGCCCCTTCCTCTTTCTCTAGCTTCACAATAGAGGGAGCAGGAGCGGAGACAGTAGGAGGAAAAGGGTGAGCTCCACCAATGGTATCCTCAGGATCAGTTTCCTTTGAACCTTCTAATTGTGCTATTGGAGTGATATCCAGCACCTCATCATCCTCCAGCAAAAGAGCATTCTTCCAGTCCATTTCTGCGAAATAAGAGAGAGATCAGAACATTGCAATAAACGAAATGGAGATCACCATAAAAAGAAAAAGGTGCATGTGTGTATACCATTAGGATCGGTGGGAAAAGACTCTTAGGTAGTAAACCCAAAATGATACAGGGCATAATTTTCACGCAAAAGCCCAAAAATCCTAGGGTATCCATACTTAGAAACAACATAGTTCAAGCGAATCATTACTCTCTAGTCACCCTGGGGAATTACCTCATCAAGAGGTCTGGCACTATGAGCAGATTTCGGTGCTTTATATTGCCACCGCTCACAAGAAAAAGGCCAATTACCAGAACAGGGAGTTACCACAAAGTAATACTCCCGCCAGTTACTGTCAGTACTAGGAGGCTTACCGACAAAATGCGCCAAGCCCTGGCTCCTAGAACTAAAATAGTATAACTCGTCTCTTTTCTTAAGATCATGGTTGGCATGGAAAACTTCAGGAGTGGGATTCCCCCCCATTTACTTTTAGGATGAAGTAAAAAGCCAATAAAAGATGGATTGAGGAGGGAATTATCTGATTTAATGGGATTCGGTACAAATTGTAAATGCCCGAGAGGAAGGGGTGCACTGGGAAGCGAAGACCCGCATGAAGTTAAGAAACCCAAAAAGCTAAGGAAGGAAAGAGAAGATGGTTGTGACGCTCATCCTTAGTAGGGAGATCCACTAAGAAGTCGGGATGTGGCTCCAGAATATCCGTAAGGCTTTTCAGATCTTTCTGA
The DNA here is from genome assembly GCA_026898435.1 of Prunella vulgaris. Taxonomy (NCBI): domain Eukaryota; kingdom Viridiplantae; phylum Streptophyta; class Magnoliopsida; order Lamiales; family Lamiaceae; genus Prunella; species Prunella vulgaris. The sequence continues at coordinate 80,365 of JAPKLY010000922.1, forward strand.
GTTAGATGTGTATGATGTGATACATCGTTCCATTGGAATCAATTTTTCTCCGGAATGGTTTTTTGGGGACGAGCAGAGAGAAGGGTAGAACCGGAAGAAGGAACAGGAAGCCATAGAATGGCTGAAGAAGAGCGGTGAGAAGAACGCGAATGTGATAAATCCACGAAAGAACTCTCTGGTCGAGAATCGCCAGAAAGAAGAGAAGCCTTCGACATGGCTTAGGTCGATAAACCCAGCAAAAATCAAACAGAGGGGAAAGAAAAAATGAAGACCATCAAAATTTTAGCATGCAACAAGTTGTAAATAGAAGAAAATGAAGAAAGAAAAAAGATAATACATGTGTAGAGGTCGATCGTCGGAAAGGGCTGCTCCTCGGAAAAATTGAAGAGGAAGTAAGGATGGTAAGGACAATGCTTTTTCGAGAGAAGTGAAATATGAGTTACCTTTATGGGGAAAAGATATAAATATGGAAATAAGGCAACTCTTCTGTAGCGACACGTGTACGAAGGGATATGACATATCTAAAGGGTCGCCCCTTTTGAACGGCCCTGATAGGATAAGCATAATCTAGAAATAAGGAGGAGGGAATTCAAAAATAAAAAATCCGCTAAGCGGCGAGGGCCAACGTTAGAAAACAAGGACTTCTTATTCAATGAAAATGTCCCACATGGCTATTTCACATGGAATAGGGGGGAGTAGTTGATGGGGAGCGAATGTGCCAGTTCCCAGAGGTCACTAGCTGAAGAACGATTCCTTCAGTAAAAGGATATCTCGAATATTAGTATTTAGTTTCCAAGACTTGTATCCTTCATTACATGAGTCTGGGGCGAAGTGATTCCCAGCATGGAGAATAGATGTGAGTTCAGCCTTCTGGACTCATTCCTCTGCCAGAAGGCAGAGGTGTCCGCTAACTAAAAAGAATCATCAGACTGGAGGAAGAATCTCCCTTGCCGCTCCTTGCATCTGGCCTTTGGGAGGTTGACCTACGCTGTACCCGAATGTCGAGGGAGCAGAGAAAAAAAGAAATGGTGTCGCTATCATTAGAACCTAGTATATAGGTGCATGCAATCAACTGAATCAACATGGAGGAATATTCTTGTACTTACTACCAATAAGAAGATGCCACACGTTGTACTATCTGCTATGCATTGCTCCACTACCACGATCCGGCTGTTAGTAGTGGTCCCAAAGCAGAGGCAAAGACTAAAATACCCCTTCCATTGAAGGAGAGGATATAAATAGCTCTTCACACAGTTTCTTGGTTTTCAAGACACATTTTCATATACTTTTCATACAGCACCTTTCATATATTCCATAATACATATCTTGGAAGCTAACTTGACCGTCGGAGGGTCGACGTCGAAATCTCTTCCGGCCAGACTTTGTGCAGATCGTCGGAGGAGAAAGCTTGGCAGTGAAGAGATCTATCAATATTCAGAAGGCAGAGAACGGATTTGCTGCTGAACAGAGGAAGAAAGGTAATATTTATGTGATACTTCTTATATGTGATTTAATTGTTGAGTTGGGTATTTTTAGGCCCGATCAGATATGAAAATACCTCGAAGTAATTGATTCGTCAAAGGCGAGGGATGTGAAGAAACATCCGACTAAAACCCTCTATCAGAGAAAAACCCTTTTCCTCTTACCTGTTATGGTAGAGCACGCTGAATGATCAGATTGAGAAGGACTGAGAGAAAAAAGAAACTACCCCTGGAAATGGAGTGATTGGGGCCTCTTTTATTCGAAAAAGCAAAAGTGGACTGAAACCAGTGTCCTCTTACTGGACACGTGTAAGGCCATAATCTCAGCAAGCGAAGAGTCGCAGCAGATGAACGACTGGTATAACGGGACAACAGCCCAAAATCTAGGGCGGGAAACTATAACCCTGTAAGAATTAAATAAGGGTAAAAATGGTAATCCAATTCCATGCGAAGCGATGGAAGGAACAGAGAGCAGAGATATTCCACGCAAATACCCTAAAGAGTGTATTACTCGGAATCGGGGGAGTAGTTGATGTGGACAAAATTGCCTGCATACCAGAGATGACAGCTGGGCACTCCTCTGATCCGATCTGGACCCATAGATCCAAGGAGTTCATGACACATGAGCTCTTAGATAGAGGATGAGAGAGTTTTTCCCCTTTTAGAAAGGGGGGGACCTCTCGGGGGAACTCTGGAGAGCCCAGAGTTCAGAAGAAGGAACGGTACGGCATGAACACGGTAAATGATTATTATGTCAGCTCTGGTCAGTGACCTCTGTCCAGAGGTGAGAGATTAAGAGTTGGTCCCAAAACGAGTAAATCAGTGTAAGGGGGGAATACACTAATGTCAGGTTTTTCCGAAGCTCAGAAATATACTCTTACACACTCAGTTAGGAAGCTCCTGAAGTTACTCACTGAAACTGATAGTCCGCAGGGGCAGCATGGACAAGTCAGTAAGGAGTCAGATAGGCTGAGTATGAGTTTTGAGCTAAGAAGCTCACTAGAGATAACAAACCTACTGACCACTCGGAAGCAAGTTAGTTGGACTACTATCTCAATAAGCTAGAGTATGTGCGGAATGAGAGCCCTTAGTTTTTACTCGTTTTAGTTTCTGAAAACATTTACTCTGACTTCGCTTAGAATAGGGTGGTTAAGGCGGGTGCATAATTTTAAAGGACAGGATGATTGATTCAGCCTTTTTGTTTCAAAACAATGCAAGTATGCTCAGTTTATAATGATGACAATATGATCCTGAACAATAATGTAAATCAGCACATAGGGGGCTTTTTAACGTGGTTCGTAGATAACCAACTCCTACGTCCACAGCCTGAATTATGTTTGCCCAAAATGTGTAACACGCAAGTGCACGTGATCGTAGTAGGAGTTGCAAGGTAACCAAGTTTAATATCGAACACAGGGAGATGGGAGATTGCAAGGTATGATTGTTGTATCAAAATCAAAATTCAAATAAGCAATAAAAGGGTATGGTTTCTTATCCACTAAGCTTGTCAAGAATAGTAAACTACCTATCACTTTTTTGCAAAAGTGAGCAAGTGGAGAGAATATGCATTAGTGTACTATCATATGTTTCATATGGTGTTTGTATCATAAGGGGCTCACTTTCTGCACGTAACTCCAGCTTACTGAGATAGCTATCCATCTGACTAGCTTTCTAAGTGGTCAGTAGGTGTGTTATCTCTACAGAGCTTTCCATAGCAAAACACTCAGACTCAGCTTATCTGTCTCCTGACTGATCAGTTCCTGCTGCCCCTGTGACCATCAGTTTAGTGAGAACCATCAGGATCTTCCTGACTAAGTTTGTATGAGTATTTTCCTGAGTTTTGGAAAAATTGACATCAGTGTATTCCCCCCATACACTGATTATTACTTGTTTCGGGTCCAACACCTGGTCATTTCATCGAATTTTATCCACTCCTCAAGATATTCCTTTTCGGCATTACTCACATCATCTGTAGGCGTAGGGGGCTTTGGTGTGTCAAGAACCCACATATTTTATTGTGCAGTAAGGACAATGTTTAAATTTCATTTCCAATCAACATAGTTTTCACCTTCCAATTTGTTATCTTTAGGTACTGTAAACAGTGGATTAAAAGGAGACGACATGCTGAACTGAAATAAAATATACATTGCATCAATACATATATCGATTCACAAGGATTATCACAAATTTCAATCATGCTTTATATTAAAATCTAAAAATATATATATATAGCATAAATCGGCCGACATCTTAAAATAGTTCACATAAGCCACAATGAGTGTGGACGTTTATGCAAACATCCTTTTTGGAATTCGTTCATGTGAACTTATCTTTTGGCCTATCCGATAGGGAGAAAGGTGCTTGCCAATGCATAGCCAAAAGACTTCACAAACAAATAAATCATGGAGGCCAAATAATTCAATTTTATTATCTAGAATAAAATTCTGAATTATATTTAAAACATACTTAGTAATTTTTCGAGTTGAGATTTTTCATAACGACATTCATGCATTCATATGTTTAATCAAATTAGATAAATAAAGCATCCATCAAAAAATTAAACACATTTCCACACAATATCCATTTTTCATGGTTTAATTTCTCGTTTTGACTGATGTCGTATTCATCACTCGTCTTCAAGCTTTATCATCTGTCTCGATGAAGCTCCCACTCAACCGCAACATAAAAATAATTGTCACCCGACTTTAAAATCTCCATTCTTCTTCTCCAATATCAGTTACAATTTATTTACAAAAATAAATAAACACATCGTCTAGACTAGTCTATTATATAAAACATCCTAGTCTACCCGTGGATTTTCTCACAGGAAAAATGATCCGAACGAATTGGATTTTAAACCTGCATCATCATACATGCATGCAAAAATAAATATTAAATACTATGACAATTGGATACCTACAAAAAAGATCTAGCAATTCCACTATCCAATTTTCAAATTTAATATTAAACATTTGGATTATAATTTAACGTATGGAGCCCAAAATCGACTCTGATACCAGCTGTTGGGGAATTATGCAGATGCCCGGATCTATTCGAGTAATACACTAAACACAAATTTAAGTTTACAACTAATATCATGATTTAAACATAATTAAATCAAATAGTTGAACACCCAACAACAGGTTTTGTATGCAAAATATTATGATAGTATCAAAGCACAATCCCTACAATGTAGACATTTCCTTTTCTAATTCCTGTCGGTTTTGTGGTGTGTGTTTCAACATCTTTGACTATGCAAGTATAATGTCTAAAGTCTACAGTGTGGCCTTTGTCACAAAATTGACTCACACTCAACAAGTTGTGTTTGAGTCCTTCTACCACATAAACATCATTTAAATGAATCTTTTCTTTAGAGGCAAGGAGCTCTTAGCTGTTACCTTTGGTATGTAGACTATTTAGTCCATATCAGATAGAAAGAGTACTAGTGGCATAGGTCAATTCCTTGGTCAAAGGCTAGTTGCATGGCATGGAAAGAAACATAAATCTATAGAACTTTCAAAAGCTGAGGCAGAATATGTTGTTGCTTGACGCTGTTGTGCTCAAATCTTATGGATGCAATATCAATTACAAGACTATGGGATTGATGCATGAGAAACTACATTAATCTGTGATAATACAAATGTTATTGCCATTACACAGAATCTAGTGTTACATTCTAGATTAAAACACATAGATTTAAGTCATCATTTCATAAGGGATCATGTTGAAGAAAAGATGTGAAACTGACAAAGATTCATACAGATTTGAATCTTATAAATATTTTCACCAAGTCCCTTTGTAAATCAAGGTTCTAAGCCTTGAGTGGCAGTTTGGGAATGTTAGAATTTTAAAAAGACTCTGTAAGAATCATTAAGATACTAAGTTAATCTTAGAAAAATGAAAAATCACAGAAGCAGAAACTTGCAGCTGCAAAGTCACTCAACTGTAGATTTGTAAGTCTACAGCTATAGACTTTGCAATAATTGCATAGTCTATCTAAACTGTAGATTATCATAATCTAAGGTAATCAACTGTAATCTTAAGAAAAGTTACAGTACTTTATACAAATCTGCCTTATTAAATGTATTAGAATTCAAAAATCTAAAAATTTCAGTACTATTGTTACATATATTTTGGATTATTCAGCAATTTTATTAATTAAATGTGCTGAAAAATTATATGATATTTTAAATAGAATTTAATTTCATATGAGTTACATTATGGACAAATTTATTACTATAAGTTATGTTCCAAAATTCAAAATACTCATACATTTTACAAAGACAGATTTACCCCATGTCTTTTGCACATGTAAGGAATAGTATAAATAGAAAATCATAAATGTTTACACACTCATTTTACATATTAGCCTTCATAAAAACACTCAAATTCCCCATAACCTAAACCTTGAAGACAATGGCGATAAAGGTGATCTTTGGTGCTTTGTTCGACTTTGAAGAGCTACGGAGAAAGCTAAAAACTAAAAACCAGAGATTGCACTACTGTTTGCCATTAATTTCTTATGATTTCTACATAAATGCAAGCGCAGACGTGGAGAGAAAGAAACTGGAAGTCATATTCCAACGAAAAAGAAGGAATATCATGGCTAAAGATATTTGCAAAGCTCTAAAGTTACATTCAGGAGGAGAATCAAATGACAACTTAAACTTTGCAGATGAACATAAAATATACTAGAAGAAGTTCATAGCTGGGAAGGCATTTCCAAAGAACTGGAAGATGACTTTAAAGAAAAATGACGTAGCTGTTGAGGTTGTCTATCTCTACAAGGATATAAATAAATGCACTTTATAGAACTGGTGCACACGATGTAGGCAATAGACTTTTGTGGGATATTATGATAGCAATGATAAGGGTGAAAGAATATATTATGGAGATTTCTTACTGAGAAATATATAAAATGATGTAGTTGTTAGGATTGATGTTAGTGTTTTGATGATATAAAAACTACTTGGCTTGTCATAAGACCAGTTGAACCTGTTAGTTAGCTGATGAGTATTCAAGGATTAGATAGGTATTATGTAAGGGGGAACCTTGCAGCCTAGAAGATCCAAGGATGCTCGTGGAGAAGAAGGTCAGCTGAGCTCATTGAAGACTTAGTCAATTCTTGAAGACAAAAGACCAAGGCAGCGGATACAAGTGAAGATGAAGTTGAACTCAAGGTAGAGGAAGAATTCAGCTGAAGATTATATGGATCAGCCGAGTACTTCACTATCAGCTGAGGTTCGCAACATCAGCTGAGTTCTGCCCATATCAGTTGAGGTTTACAACATCAGTTGAGGTCTGCCCATACCAGCTGAGGATCATTCAGACCAGGTGAGGTTGTCTTAAATTGCTATCTAGAAGTCTTGTCCGAGTTGAAGAAAATGATGCCAAGGGGACAGAATCAAGCTACGCCTAAATGATTTCCAGAATTGAATCATCAAGTCGAGATTTGAAGACTTCCAGAAATAAAAAAGCGGATCAACCAATCACTCTGATTGATTGAGCCCACATTTATAGGAGATTTGATCTCTAGTCAATCTACAACAGTTAGTTACTCAGTCCCTATAAACAGGAGTATAAGTAAAGAAATTCACAACACAATTCTACGTGATTTTAGACTTACAAAAATGCTGTTGAACTTTTCACTGTACTCAAAATACTCTCAAACACATAAATCAGTTGTAAGGCTTCAGAGAAGCCAATCTGTTAGTTGATAATTTGCATTAACTTTCGTAGAGAGTTTGTACTCTCAAAGTTCGAGAGTAACAGAGTGAGAAGGATAGTTGATTAGGGTCAGAATTGCATGTTTTTGCATCCATTTCTACATGTTTTTGATGTGTTTATGTTCATATTTGATCCTAAAATGCTATACTTTGTGCATCTAACCCTTTTTGGCTAGAAAGTTGTGTTTGTAGTAAAATCGAGCAAAAATCGGCAAGAGACGAGCAAGTTCGTAAAAGTCCAGAAATTCTGAGTTGATCCAATGGAGGCAAATTATATACCATGTCGAAGAGTTCGAAGAGAGGGTCGCAACGGAAAAGGAATCGAGTCAATCGGAGCTCTAGAACTCAAGATATGAAGAAAACGAGGAAGTCGAGGATCAATCAGATAAGTCGAGGCCGAGCTCGAGCGCAGCCAGGCCAGACTCGTGTGACCATGAGCCTGGACTCTTGCGACACATCTCTGGTTCAGGCGAGGTTGAGTCACACGAGTGATCACACGAGCTGGACTCGTGCGGCGACTGTGGTGCACTCGTGTGATGCCCCAGACTTCACATTTTTGAAGGGCTATTTTGTCTTTTCGTGTGTTTAATGAAGGGCATTTTTGACCAAGCATTGTGGGCACTATAAATACTCCAAGGATCAGATTCTCAAGGCATCCAAGTCACATTAGTTCATAATCATAGTTAAATTCTTAGATTAGAGAGAGAGAGGTAGTTACTTGTGGGTTTCTTAAGATTTCTTCTCACAAATTCTTAGATAACTTTTGATCTACCGCTTTGATCGTTGATCCGTTAATTCCTGCATTCTCGTCTGGTCTAAGGCTACATTCTCACAGATTGAATTTCAATTTCCATTTTCGGATTGCTAGTTATCATTTTAGAGGTAAATTGTATCTTTCTAATATTCATTGTAATAGGTAATTCTCTTTACATTTCTTGCTTAATGATGATTGTTCCTAGCTTAATTGTTCTCATGTTTACTCAATTAGCCATGAGCTAATTCCTTTATGTGTTAGTGTATGATTCCTATGGAGTAGTGTAGTGATATGTTGATCTTTTGAATGCTTTGAGTTGTTGTATGATCAATTCTCTACATTGATGGATTGTATGAATGCTTGCATGTGTAGATGATAATAAGGGCCATTAGGGAGTTAGTCTCCTACGAAAGTAGAGCTATTTTCCTAAACTTTCTTGTATTAAGGCCAATGCATATCAAGTGTTTGATAAAATTCCTAAGATAGTGAGAATTATCTCTAGTGAATTGGATGAACAATTAGAGTCTTTGATATGTTATTAGGGAAACCTTTTGCATGTTAGAGTGGCTTGCCCATTGATTATACATAATCTCATTGCATGATAAAGTGAAACTTCACTCCATGAAACATAGGATAGTACACTAGCACATGTCTCTCACATTTGCTCACTTTACAACCCAAGGTGATAGGTAGTTTACTTCTTTGATGCATTAGTAGATGATAGATACATTGCCCCTTAATTGCTTTGTTATCTAGCCAATTGAAACAATGAATTTTCCTTACAAGTCCTCGTCTCCTTGGGTTCGATATATATTAAAACTTGGTCAAGCTTACCACGCTAATAGCGAACACGTACACTTGTGTGAGGACTCATTTACACCGAAAAATAGTAAAGAGGCCCACAATTCAAGTTAAATTGTGGAGAGTGTAGTAAGATTTATTCCGATCCACTATAAATCCTCATGTCCTTTGCATTTATTTTTTTCTTTACTTACTTGTGCACTAATAACTTCAAAAGGATTTTCAAAAGAACGTTTCTGCACAAATTGTTCACTAGCGCACTCAACAAGCTTTTGTTGTTTATTAAAATCAGATGACCATCAACGGAGTCTGCTGATTTTATTCAAAGGCACTACAGGAAATTCAAGAAATCGTGATGAAAAAATTTGTCACTGAAACATCATTTTTCGTCACAATTGATATTTTGTGATGAATTTTTTCGTGGCGTAGATCGTCATTTAATGTGCGTGGTATTATGAAAAATGTGACGTTACATTAATTCGTCATGAAAAGGGCATCAATTGGTGACGAAATAGGTCATCGTCACTGTATGTTTTCATCTATTGTGACGCATAAATTGTCACTTTAGTCATAAAAAATTTGTCACTTAATATGACGTTTCGTCACTAAAGTTCTATTTTACGTGACGATATAATTAATTGTCACAAAACAAGTTACTTTAGTGACGTTAATTTTCTCACGATTAGCTTGGTTATTTCATCACATTTTTTATATTCGTCAAGAAAGAGTTGTTATTCGGTGACGAAATGTTGATCGTCGTTATATGTGTACATATAAAATGACGATGAAATTTGTCACTGATTAGTATGCTTTAGTGACAAAATTTTTATTGTCGCAAAATGCTGTGAAAATTGTGACAAATTGTTTTTGTCACTATAATATATTATTTAGTGACGAAAATAATAATCATCACTAAAAATTCATATTTGGTGACAATATATTGTTCGTCGTATTTGACATCATTCGTCATGAAAGAAATGCAAAAAAATGACGAAAATAATGATCGTGGTTATATATATATATATATATATATATATAATGACAACTAAATTTTGTCACAAAAAAATTGGATTTCAGTGACAAAATATAAGTCGTCATTAAAAGATGTAAAAATGGTGACAAAATATTTTTGTCATAAAAAAATATATTATTCAGTGACGATGATGATAATCGCCACTACAGAAATTGATATAGTAACAACATATCTCGTTATGATTAGTCAACATATCATGACTATTATTTCATCATAAATTAATACATATTGTGACGTATTTATTTCATCGTGAAATAATTCATTTTATTATCAATTTATTTGAATTTATATATATTTATATATATATATATATATTCATTACTACAAAAATATTAATAGACAACATATTTTATCTGTTGTTTATTAATTTAAGTCACCGTTGTCTATTAAGGTGTAGTTAAAGATCCTTTCTCATGTACAACGGATATTTTCTGTTGTCTATTACATTAATAAACAATGGATCGTACGCTAATAGACAACGTATACTACCTATTGTCTATTGCATGAACAAACGATGAACTATACACTTATAGAGGACGTATATTATCCGTTGTCTATTTTATATAAGAAAATATTATAAAACAACATATAATGTATGTCATCTATTTTATATATCACAACGGTGGAACACAACAAACAATATTCGTCGTCGTTTTAGGAGAATTTTTTTTTAAAAATGGATATATATATATATAGATATACGTGGTGTTATAACATATATCTATATATATAAAACAATTAAATACTAAATTAAAAAAAATATAAACTGACAAATACGTAATTATTATTATGACATATTTTAATATTTTAAAATAGATCCATAAATAACTCAAATAGTTAATATGAATACATTACAAACGAAATTAAAAGAAAACAACCTAAATACTAATGTCAACAATCATTCTGTCATCCATCTTCCATCATCAGTCAAAGCCAAAAAATTCCTATAAAAGAAGAAAACTATAGTCATACTATTTGTTAAATAATATACTCCATATATAAATTGAATGACTTGTATAAAAAATTAAGACAATCTCATCACCATGTGAATGAAGATTAGTTCAAACAGTACCCATTTATTACCAATAATGATATATCCCAATAAAAAAACAAATAATCATTTAGTTGATAAAGAAAATAAGATATTTTTAATCCAATAAATAAAGAACTATGTGTTTAAAAATGACAAAATATAATAACAAAACTTGGAGAACTCAAATTGCGGGTTTTGCAATATCTTTATTCCTTAAAATAGCTACTTTTATCCTTGCATCATTCTCAAAAGGTTGAACCTCATATAAATATCACTGCAATGTAGGCAAATCAAGTATCATAAATAAATCTAAAGAAAAATCTAAAAATATATATGCATAAAAAACCATTAATATAACAATGCATCACGAGAGATCAACAAGATTTGACTTGCCTTATCAGATTTTTGAGAAGGTCTGCTTCATGACTGAGGCTATAATTAGCTCCAACGTCTGAAACTTTAAAGACAACAACAACCAAATATGAACATTTTATCAGAAAAAAATTATTATTGTCGCAAATATTAAAATGTAGTAAGAGGTAAAAAAAGCACAAGAAAATGACAGTTTACCTTTAAGAAATATAATGATACAACTCCTCGTGTATATTGATTTTTTTCTATCCAAAACCTACATTGGAAAAAAAAAAAAACAGAGGATGGGGTTATATTTCTCCAAAGTTAGTGACGAAAAGATTTGTTGATTGTCAATAAACTTTGAGTAATCAATCAATCTATGAAAACAAATCAATTGTCTTTTAAAGCAATTCTAAGTATCAAACCAAAAACATAAAAACACAAACTCAAATTAGCTAAAACAAGAAAAATCGAATAAGAACCTTTCTTATTTTACAATTATTGTATACAAATATTCACAATAAAATATCAAATATTAGACACGCAGAGAATAATCTTTTAATGACATACTTGTGATAATTAGATGAGATGTGGTGAAGTTTAAAGAGAGAGAAATAATCACAAACATTATAACCCATCAAAATAATCACACTTGATGAGAAACAACATAATCTATATGATTAAAGTCCTTAGATATTCACAACTTGTTTATCAATCCAAAAAGACAAATAAGAATTCTAAAAATGGGTAAAAAACAAAATTCAGAAGAAGTATAATTTGTGCCTATGGATGAGAGAAATTTAGAAGTATTGCCTTATAAACTCAATTGTTATAACATTCATAGTAATAGAAAGACATTCTTTACAACAACTGTACTAAAGAGATATCTATGAAAATTAATTACCATATCAAATTCTCCATTACAATAGCTGCAGTAAATAAAACAAGAGTTAGTATGGAGTAATCAGAGAAACTTAAATGATACTTGCACAATCATCTTATCAATATTTCAACCTCATCTTAACATTTTAAAGCTTCAACAATTTCCGTGTATTCAATTACTCCTAGATGCAATAGATCAACAACTATATAAACCATCTATATTTTAATCAAGTCAGCACCTAGAGGGAATGGGTCATCCAAAAAAAGAGCCCCATTTTATGTTTAGAAATCAATTTTCTTATCTAACTTATATAATAACTCTTTTTTGGTATGACAGAGACTGCCAAAACTTTTCCAGCAACAGAGACCCAATCCCCTAGAGCTAACTAGGTGGTTCAAATAAAAGATCTGAGAAGATCTAGGGTTCACTCAAACTACACTCAACTCTTGTAATATCCTAAACCATCAAGACCATGTTAACGGGCAATGTAGAATGCTGTGATATTTCTATACAACATACACCAACTAGGATTAAGGTGTAACTGCAGATTTCTCGTCTGCACCACATCTCAAGTAGGTATATCCTCTTAAAGGCAACATTACCTTTCAAATATTTCCAAGAAATGGGGTAAAAGGTATAAATCATTATAACTGGTAGATAGATAACATTAAAATTCCAGTATGCATGCTCCTTGTAGGCCTCCTTCACATATTGTTCATTAGATTTAAAAATGTTCATTTAGACATTTCAACAAACACATAGTAGGGATAGCCGATCTTTAAAAATCAAGAACAAGGCAGGCATTAAGAAGATTAATGCAAAATAAACTTACCAAACAAATTCATTCATTTACGCAAAATAAGACTTACCAAAACTACGGGCAACAACTGTCAACGGTGGAGACAGAGGCGGTGGAGACTGTGTGTTGAATTCGTGGACAACTATCAACGTCACGCAGCAACAGTGCGGTGGAGGCGGCAGGTGAAGGCAGTGATGGTGGAGGTTGTATATTGTTTTCGTGGCAGCAATCGATCGAACCTATGGTGGAGGCGGAGGCCGGTGGAGATGGAGGCAGAGGCGGAGGAGGCCATTGGAGGCGGAGAGTTTGTAGTCGGACGATGGAGAGGAGGCCGGCGGAGGCTGAGGCGGCTGCAGGAGGTGGGGGTGGCCGGTGGAGGTGGAGGCCGAGGCCGAGGCAGAGGCAACTGGTGGAGGCGGAGAGTTTGTAGTCGACGATCTCTAGGGCAAGAATTGGTTTTATTTGTGATTTCAAATTTTTCTTAAGTGTGTGGAAAGTATATTTAAAATTAATTTTGTGAAAATTAGATATCATATCATATACTATATTTATATCTTTTTTCTAAAATCTTTTATTTAACAATATTTATGTTCTTTTTAATTCTAAAACAAGAATAATTTTAAAAAAATTAATTTATTTCATAATATATATTTGTTAATGGTAACTTTAAATTTTAATATATGACTAGAAGAAAAAAATTTATACTTGATTAAGGGTATATTCATAAAAATAAAAAAATAAATAATAAATAGACAACGGAGAAAGAAAACAATTATTTGTACTTGTTGTCTTTAATTGAATCAATTATTAAATTTTAATATGAAAAATATATACATATTATTTTTTCATTAGACAATGCAAGACGACAACTTCAATTAGCAACAGTTGTCTATTAGCGAAAAAACATGTTAACAAATACAATTTCAACTAACAAGCAATACAACGAGTAATCTTTTCGTACAACAAGTGTATATCTTTGAACTAATTTTGTTTTTTATATCTAATCTAGTAATTTTAAACTAAAATAGATAATATCTTGCATAACTTTTATTTTTAGTAGTAATTTAAAACTAAAAATTAAGGAAATAACCTAATAGTATTACTCTTTTGTGAGGATGGTACTAGGAAATAACCTAATAGTATGTAATACTAGACTGAGTAGTTCCTAATACCATCCTCACAAAAGAGTTATACTATTAGGATCCCAACATCAATAATTGTAAATAGAATCACTAAATTATTAATCATATTGATAATCACACACCAAATCACTAAATTTATCATAACATAGAGTTTTGGTAAACATGAGGATGTGTGAGTACTACAAGTGGATATGACTACTATAATTATCACAAGTACAATTTCAACTAACAGGTAACACAACGAGTAATCTTTTCGTACAACAAGTGTAGATCTTTGAACTAATTTTTTTTATATCTAATCTATTAATTTAAAACTAAAATAGATAATATCTTGCCAAACTTTTATTTTTAGTAGTAATTTAAAACTAAAAATTAAGGAAATAACCTAATAGTATTACTCTTTTGTGAGGATGGTAATAGGAAATAACCTAATAGTATGTAATACTAGACTGAGTAGTTCCTAATACCATCCTCACAAAAGAGTGATACTATTAGGATCCCAACATTAATACTTGTAAATAGAATCACTAAATCATTAATCAAATTGATAATTACACCAAATTGTCGTCGCGGTTTCTGGTTGCTGAATTTCTGGTCGGAGTTCGCCAAATTTTATAGCGGTTTCTGGCTGCTGAATGTGCCAAAATTCACAATTCACGCAACTTCTCCTTGATTCACGACGAAATTGGGGAGCTAGGGCGAGTATTGGAGATTTTTTTTATCATATTTTTTTAAACAATATTAAGAATCCATTTTTTAGTTACAATATATAAAAAATTTATATGATTGAGGGGGACGCAGTTGGCTAGCGCGTAGGTCTTATAGTTCTGGGTGATCTTGAGGTTGAGAGTTCGAGCCTCTGTCACCCCAAATTTTTAGTTATCAACTTTCCAAGAATTTAATTGGAAGTAATAGAGATTCTATTTTTTCATGTTCATTAAACAAGCTATGTGTAGCTTAGTTGGTGAAAGGCAAGTTATTTTTTGGAAAGGTCATAGGTTCAAGTGCCATTGATGTATTTATTTTTTATACTGCAAATAAAAATTATCTAGTTATTTGTATATTTGTCAAGTTTAATAGAAAGGTTTTGTGATCGAACCTTAATAAACAAAATTTTTTAATAAATTTTATATTCACAATTTTATTCAGTAAAATCTATATTTTATATGGAAAAATTTATTAATCTTCACCATATATAAATATTGGTGACAACATACTATGTCACTATTTACTATGAACAATTAATGACGAAACATAAAACCGTCATGCAAATTGAATATTATATGACCAATATTGACCGTCACTAATTAAAATGAAGATCATTACCGAATAATATTTTGACGAAATAAGTGTGTCATTAAAAAAAGATTAATAATCGTCACTATATATCAATATTGGCGACGAAAGAATATGTCACTAATTACTATGAACAATTAGCGACGAAACATAAAATTATCATTAAAACTTAATATTATATGACCAATATTGATCGTCACCAATTAAAATTGAAATCGTCACCGAATAATATTATGACGAAATAAGTGTGTCATTAAAAAAATATTATTAATTGTCACTATATATCAATATTGGTGACGAAAGAATATGTCACTAATTACTATGAACAATTAGCGACGAAATATAAAATTGTCATTAGTATTATATATTATATGACGACTATGATCGTCACTAATTACAATGACAATCGTCACCAAATAATAGTGTGACGAATTAAGTGCGTCACAAATTCTTTTGAATAATTAATGACAAAATGTATAGTTGTCATAAAAATACTATTTTTCATGACGTTGAATATCGTCACTAAATATTATGAATATCGTCACCAAAGTTTATTGTGATGAATTTCTTGTTTTTGTTATGAAAATTTTGAATTAGTGATGAAAAAATACCAGTGGCGACAAAAAGAAAATTCATCACGAATTCTCACTTTTTGGAGACGAAAATTAAATTTGTCACTTGTAGGTAACATATTGTGACGAATTTTGTATCGTCACACAAAATTTCGTCACGGAATGTGTGATTTCCTGTAGTGAGGCCAAATCAAAAAAGTTTTAAGTAACTCAAAATTCTACTCAACCCCCCCTTCTGGACTTGTGTAAAGTCCTTTACCCTTAAAACTTGTTTTAGGGACCAACAGTAGTTAAGAATGGGAAGAACAAAGGATTTGGTTTGTTCTTGAACTACATTCTTAAAGAAGTAGGTTTCAAACTCTTTTATCGGCATGAGGGTCAACCAATCCTCACCCACAAGATTATTGGAAGGGCTAACTTCCAGAGGGGTGTTGTGGATGCTCCCCTAGCCCCTAAATTAAAGAAGAGTAAAGCTGAGGAGACTAAGAAGAAGTCTACAGTTGTCAAGTCTGCAGCAGTTGAACTAAAGAAAAAGAAGAAGAATGTTTTTCAGAGACAAATACTCATTGATGAAGACTCAGAGGATGAGGTTTATAGAGAGAAACGAGCTAAAAGATATCATTCACAGAATGTCACTTGAGAAGAAGCTGAGATAGCCACTCATGAAGCAAATGAGGATAATTTGGAGAATGTGGATGTTGAGGGTGCAGATGCTCCTATAAAAGGGGAGACTCAGGAAAATATATCCATGGTACCAGTAATAGAGGCTCAGCAAAGTGTTCCAGTGGAAGAAAATTCGTATTACCCACATGAGTTCTAGGAAAAAAAGAGAAAGTTTGAAGGTTGGTTGAATATTAGAAAGACTATTCAAACTTTAATGAAGGAAGAAGAACAACTGTTCTCCAATCTGGAGAAATTATTACAATCCAACTTCCTTCAAAACTTTCTTACAACAAGGATGAAGAAAGGAAAAAGAATTCTCGGTGATAAAGAAATAGAAAAAGTCAAAATGTCTAAGATCGTAGCTGGAGCATTGAGAGTTGCAATGGGAAATGAAGCTGATCCTACAGTTGTATTTCCAGAAATAAGTATGAATATTGCAAGTTCAAGTGATGAAGAGATGGAAGCTCAAAGAGTTGGTGAAGGAGGTAACCAAGAGGTTAAGACAGTAGGCCTAAACACACTGGCTGAGAGAGTGGCATTAATTGAACCAGCAGGAGCAAGTGCTACAAAGCTGACACTATGAGGCAAATGTTTATCAACCTGAGGAGAAAGGTGATGAGTAGAAGGATAAGGATGAAGATGATGATGATGACAAATCACCATGCAGAGAGGCTTTTCACAAAGATTATAATGATGACGACAACAATGATGGTGGTGACGCACCCATGGGAGGAGCTCAAGTTATTCAAAAACAGTTGTTCAAGAATCTTTAAACACTGAGAATGTGGCTGGAGAAACCCCAAGAGAAGATGAGGGAATGGAGAAAGAAAATGACACTGAAACTCATGCCATTTAGCTATAAAATCAACATGCATCTTGTTTACCTATTTCGTGTATGCTTCACGGAAGTGTACGTGCACGTTGTGGCTTAGGCAAGTTGACCAAGTAATAAAATATGGAACACAGGGAAATGATGCGATATTAAATAAGAATTGGTTGTTTACGAAGGTAATACCTAAGAAAAATAAGAAAGTGTTCTTGAATTCTATCTACTTTCCAACAAGCAAGAGTAAACTCTAACTATTACCTTTTTCAAAGTGAGCAAAAGTGTCGGAAATATGCATTGGAGTACTTCAACTATGGTTCATCTAGCATCCTATCAATCCTAGCATGCATAAGGTCCCTTGATGTCTTAATCAAGCAAAAGAGCTCTATCAAGTGCCTAGATCTCTCTACAACACCTAATACTCCATTTGTGTGTAGCTTCTAAGCAATTCTCATTGACATAAAAACATTAATACAAACACTTGGTGTGCACAAAATTCAATTAAGAACTTCCTTGAATTAACTCAATTCTCATGTGTTTCTAACTCACATAGGCTCAAAACATCCAGGTGATTACACCAAGCATTCAATCAAATCATCAAATTATAGAATTAATCCATCAAAATCACTTATTCATGCAGGATTAACAAGACACTAAACTACACCACGGTATTCATACACCAATGCAACAATAGATTAGCCCATGGCTAATAGGCAATACAAATCAACAATTAAGCTAGTAACTATCATCATTAACACTAATATGAAAAGAAATTACAAGAATCTTACCAAGTGTGTAGTAATTGAAAAACTCTCCTAATACATTCAAATGCTAACTCTTGATCCGGAACTCCAAATGATAAATTGAACCGTAGAAATGTAGCTAAGAATGAGACTAATCTAATGAACCGAATGTATCATAAATCTAATGGGTTGGATTACAAGAAATCAAAGAGAGAAGTATGGAGATTAACTATAAACCCACTTAGTAACTTCCTTATCTCTCTCTAAAACTATCTAATGAATAAAGTCTCATTGGAAATGCTTGAAAATCTGATCCTTGAAGTATTTATAGTGCCCACAATGCTTAGACCAATTTGCCCCTCATTAAACACGTGAAAAGACGAAGTTGCCCTTAATTTGGTCAAAATTCTAAGCACCGCTCGGTCAGCCTCTTACAGGCGCTCGGACAGTAGTGATCGAGCGGCTCCGTTCATGTGACCGAGTGCTCATGATCCCGGTGTCCAGAGATTTTTCGCTCGGACGTCAGTTGGCTGGCCCTTGGTCGCCTCTTGGTCAACGGTCTCATTGCGACGTCCATTTTTTACTTTTTTGTTCTCGATCCTATGGCTCATCCAAGCTTCCTAGGGTCTTCCTTTAAGTTATTTAAGCTTCCCCATGTGCTCGGATCACGTCATCTCATCCTCTCTAATCACGATTTCCTTGATTTTGCTCGATTTCACCTATAAACCCAACTTTCTTGCCAAAAAGGGTGAATAACACAATGTATAGCATATTAGGGTCAATAATGCACATAAACCACTCAATATGATGCTAAAATAGTGTCACGCCCTAAATTTCAATACGTTTCATTTCAGCGGAAGTCTTACTTTTAATTAATAATTTGGAAAACATCTTTTAGAACGTGAACCCTCATGCTTGGAATAAAATTTCTTTTCTTTTAAAAACCTTTTAGAACTAAATCAAAGTAAAACATTTTTAATAAATGAACCCTTAACTTAAAATACATAGCTCATTCAATACAATCATAAAAAATCATGAAATATCATCTAAAAAATTATTAACATAATTCACATGTGAAATTAACTTATTCTAATATCATACAACATAAAAGACATCAATTAAAATCATGCAATACTTCAAAAATATTCATGGAACAGCA